>JBAMJV010009032.1:0-37299 GCA_037951105.1 Echinarachnius parma | reverse complement strand
CTTGACTTGTCGGGGTGCCCCCCCCCCCTCCCCCCTCCCCCCCCCCCCCCCCCCCCAGCAGCCACCCCCCTTCCCCCCCCCCCCCGGGCCCCGTTACTGCAGCATGTTAATAACCCCTTGACTTGTCGGGGTGCCCCCCCCCCCTCCCCCTCCCCCCTCCCCCCTGGAGTTGTAAAAACGGACATAATTCAGGGGAAACACCTTAAATTTGGGCAAAACCATGCCATATTCGGGAAAACCCATGTCATATTCGGGCAAATTCATGTCATATTTGGGCAAATTCATGTTACATTTGGGCAAATTCATATTTTGGGGGGAAAAAACCGTCTCATATTTGGGCAAAATCGTTTTATTTTTGGTCTATTTTCGTGCATCAAAAATGCGAGGACCATGTCAGGGGAAAACTCGGGAAGGAAAATTATACGCCCATGGGTATTAATCAGTTATTTCTCTCGACTAATTGTTATAAGAGGAATTTATAGTAATGTTTGCATAAGATCTCTTCTTTATAATGAGTGCGTGCATGTGTTAAAAAAAGTTCAAAAACAATAAGAATAATGTATGTTCGTTCCATTACTTTAATTTTTACTAAATATAGGTTTTCCCATTCATTTTAACACTTTTGTCATTCAATTTCGTCCCGAGAAGCCGAGAATGTGCCAATGCCAACTTCAATTTCGTCTATTGTCGACCCAATTTCACAAAAAGTCCATTCAATTTAGTCATTTGTCACACATTTTCGTCCAGCACAATTCAAATTCGTCAGTCACAGATGTGTTCAGCAACTGTGACCGACGAATTTTAATTGTAATTCGACGAAGAAAATGCGTGACGAACGACTAAATTGAATGGACTTTTTGTGAAATTGGTCGACAAAGACGACAATAGACGAAATTGAAGTTGGCATTGGCACATTCTCGGCTTCTCGGGACGAAATTGAATGACAAAATGACGAAAATGAATGGGAAAACCTATAGTAACAAGAATGAATAGTTTGGCTAGTAATAATATTACTCATTTCCTATACATCTATACATCTATACATCTTTACTATACATCTATACATCGATTGATCGATACTATACATATACTATACACACTCTAACACCTATGCCGATATAGTAAACACTCGCCAAAGAAAACGTTAGGAATACACATTTTTGGACATTATCATTGAACACGTTCATTCCTATAACGCTAATATATATAGTGCAAAGCTATACATTTGCATAGGGACTATTTTTTCCCGACAGAAAACAATGGCAAAAATCGTACCAGAATTTATTTCTTACCTAGTAAATTGTTACACTATACTCGGAATTAATAGATCATTATCTTCATAATCCAGGGTCGATTAAATTCGGATGGACAAAAAATTCGGAAATATTGGCATTTTTTTAGCCAGAGCTATAGCCTATACTATATTATATACATCTTCAGGTGCATGTCTTACTATAACTATTAGGGACTGTTTTCTACCTAGAATCACTTTCGTGACCAATGAATGGAATCTTTAGAGAAAATATTATATGTTTATTCAGTCCACAACCTAAACCCCCATAACCCGTGTTGCTAGAATGCTTTTACTCTGACGATTCCGGCCTTCCATTTTCTTCCTATGATTAAATATTTTGTTTACTGCTTTTATTAATGCGTATTCATTACTTTTCAGAAAATATTCCCTCGAACACCGTGACCCGTTATCATATTTATCATATTTCCAATTATCTTCCTTGATGAGACTCTCTGTTTCATAGGCGTACCAAATGGCTGTTTTGGGGGGGTTTGAACCCCCCCCCCCCCCCCTTTCCCACTTGTAGCTGGTCTCAAGACCACTTTTTAGCGGTCTCGGACCATCATTAGCGATGGTCTTGGCCTCGATAATTTGGAAGGAACCTGGTCTCGGCCTCGAAAATTGCGAAGAATCACAGTCTCGGCCTCGAAAATGTTGAAATTTCTTGGTCTCGGCATCGACAATTTTCAACGGACACCCCCCCCCCCCCCCCCCCCCCTTAGAGGATTCTCAACCAATGTCTTCAAGTTTCAAGTTTCAAGTTTCAAGTTTATTTTATCTTTTCTTCATAACACACATTACAAATATGACATGAATATTACAAATTTTAAAAATATGGCGTTACAATAGAAAGATGAGGTGACCTTGGTTGAAAGCAACGATTGTGAAATTAAGGTCCCTCATGTGTAGCTTATGAATATGAGTATGTCCTGAATGAATAAACTCGTCAGATATACTACATACATTAAAATGCGTACAAACTAAACTAACTAATGAACTGAGAAAAATATAAACATAAAATAATAACTGTAATAAAATCTACTGACTACTAAATAATGGCTATTTACAGGAGAAGCAGGAAAATGCTACAAGCAACAGGACAAAAACACGGTAGAGGGAGAGAGAGGGACAAAACAAACTAGACTGAAACACAGACAAAACAAAACAAGACAGACAGATGATTTGAGAAACAGGAGTAGAATTAGAAATATGCTGACCTATATAGCAAATAATTTTCTTACATAGTACCTAATAAGGATCAAACTATAAATCTAGACAATATCGACTCAAAAAAAGTAACTTCAGTTTGCGCTTAAAAACATAAATACTGACCGATTGTGATATTTTTGGTTCAAGGGAATTCCAAAACCTAGGTCCAGTGGACCCTAATGTCGTCAGGGGCAAATTGCGTTCTAACAAGAGGTAAGTGATATGCTTGCGCATGTCGTGTAGAATAACTATGAACTTGGTTATTTTTCTTAAATATTCTAGGTCTCTGCCTCGAAAATTTTTGACCCGACCCTGGTCTCGGCCTCGAAAATTTTGAAGGTACTTGGTCTCGGCTTCGAAAATTTTACAAAATAACCCCCCCCCCCCCCCTTGAAAAAAATCCTGCGTACGCCACTGCTCTGTTTGTTTTTACTTTAATGTTTAGAGTACTTATCCATTACCATAGTAATGCACATAAGTATGATCTCATATTGAATGCTTGGCAATGTCATTACATTAATTTCATTAATTAACAGTTGAATATGAACTGATTTTGAAGCGGAATTGATGCCTGGCAATGTCATTAAGCTAATTTCAAATATGACACTTGAATCTTGATTATTAAACATGTATTAAAGTGCGTTTTGAAAAGAAAGGAGTAACACCAATTCACGTAGTCGTAAATATACCTAGTTTTGGTAAAAGCTTAGCAGTCACTTCATTCATTATTCATTCCGATCATTGTCGCAGATGCAGTAAGATCCTCATGGCCTATGTTCAACCTCGATAAGCACTGGCAGAGCGTTAGGGATGCATGGGGAGCTTCGCCCCCCCCCCCCCCCGAATAAAATTTGAATAATGTTATGGTAATATGAAATTATTTGTTTTTCCTAATAACGCATTTCATTTATCATCACTGGCGTACGTAGCTACGAGGTAGGGGGGGGGGGGGGGGGGGGTGGGGGCATGAGCCTCCCAATAATGTTATAAAAACAAAACAAACATAAGGGTAAAATTGTGTAAAAATAAAGAAATACATAAGGTGCCCCCAAGCGCGTGCCCCCCCCCCCCCCCCCCCCCCTCCAAACCTGCCAGACCACGCTACGCCACTTAGTGTTATGGTTGGGCATGTCACTTTTTAACACTTTATAAAACATCCCTTTTCACTACAAACCTTATAATTATATTCATGATAGTGGGAGGATATAATCCCCTCCTAGAATTTCTCTCGCTCTGTCGCCTCACTCCCTCGCGAGGTACAATCACGATGGTTTGCCTATACATGTTATATATACCGATACAGTACGTGTATGATAACAATCTGCTTACTACACGTGTAGCTGTCATAAAGTACTAGAGATAATCATATTTCATATTTTCAATGACGAATTTTTAATGATGGTATACCTGTATATTGCATCGTTTAATAACGCTAAACTAAACCATAATACTAATAATATACATGTTTGATAACGCCTATATAACTGAATGATAATCATCTACAATACCTTTACAACGGTATTAATACCGGTTTTCTGACTTTCTAGCGTTATCATATAGTTTGAATTTGTTTGTATATGTTTGTTGTTTATTTCTTAATTGTAGTTTGCAATTAATAACTAGTTGTAAAGCGCATAGAGATGGATGTATCATATTATGCGCTGTATTAATCGAACTTCTTGATATATGTAACTATCTTGAATCTAGCGTAGACTCATTAGAGTATGATCTTGGTGAAGGCAATGACACAGTCATAAGTCATTGTAATTATTGCACAGAAAGCCAATTCTCTCATAAGATGGGTAATTCTGGTAATAACGATTTTTCTCTTCTTCATTTTAATGTTCGTAGCATGCAAGCAAATTTTGATAAATTAAATGTATTTTTGCGGAACTTGTGCTACAGTTCTATGTTTATAGGAATCTCTGAAACTTGGTTATCAGGTGAAAGTGAAGGAAATGTATTTTCTATTCCAGGTAAAAATGTAATTGTGAATAATCGACAAGATAGGAGGGGAGGAGCCTGAGGTGTCGCGCTGTATGTCCCCACGCAGTTGAATTACCAAATCTTAAATGAAGTTAATGTAATGACTGATTTAATGGAAAGTGTTTTTGTAGAATTGTTTATTCCCGGCAGGCGGAATGTTATAATTGGGGTCGTTTATAGACCGCCACAAGGTAATGTGAATTTGTTTATTAATGAAATGCAATCTGTGTTGTCAAATTCAATATTTTTATATAAAACAGTTTTTGTCATGGGTGATTATAACATTAATCTTCTTCAGCACGATGAGAATGTAAACGTGTGTAACTTTTTGAATATGTGTGTATCTTTCTCTTTATTGCCTTTAATTACTAAACCTACTAGAGTTACGGACACTTCTTCTACTCTCATTGATAATATTTTTACTAATGTACGACCTTTCCCAGATGCGGGTATTATCATTTCAGATTTGTCCGACCACTTTCCAGTATATGCGAAGGTGTCCTTCGGTAGGAATATTTGTAATTCTTCGAGTAATAGATATGTTCGGAAAAGTAATCCTACCAGTATTGCTAAATTAAGAGACGAGTTACTAGCAACTGATTGGAGTGAAGTATTACGTGATAATGACGTTGATAGCTCATATGATACATTTTTTAATACTTTCTTTTTGTTGTATGATAAAAATGTACCCTTATGTAAATGTAATAGTAAGAATCGTAGAACAACCCCTCGGTTGCCATGGATAACCAATTCTATATTGAGGTCAATAAATAGGAAAAATAAGTTGTACTATAAGTATAAGATAAGTAAATATCAATCATCTCATAGGAAATGTAGTATTTATCGGAATACTCTTACTTCCGTTTTACGTGCTGCTAAGAAGCAGTATTATTTCGCTCAATACCAGGCAACACATAATAATATTAAAGGGACATGGAAAGTGATCAGGAAAGTTTTTAAGTCAAAGCAGAGAGCGTCTGATGTAAGTAAATTAAATGTTGATGGAAATATAATTGATGATTTGGAAATTATTGTAGACAAATTTAATGAATATTTTTGTAATATTGGCCATAATTTGTCACGTGATATTCCAGAGTCTCGGAAAACATTTCAATCTTTTTTAGGAAACCCTAATTATAATAGTTTATTTGTAATGCCAACGACTGTAGAAGAATTGCTTGATATTGTACATTCTTTGAAGAATAAGAAAAGTCCAGGTTGTGACAATGTAACAAATGAATTGATAAAAAATGTAATTGTAGCTATTGTACAACCCCTCGTACACATATTTAATTTATCATTAACCACCGGTGTTGTACCCATGAGAATGAAAATTGCAAAGGTTGTACCAATTTTTAAAAAGGGTGATGCCCTTATGTTAAATAATTATCGTCCTATTTCTTTGTTAACTTCATTTTCTAAAATTCTTGAGAAGTTAATGTATACCCGGACAATAACATTTTTGAAGAATGTTAATATTTTGTCAAATTTTCAGTTTGGTTTTCGTGAAAAACACACTACAACTCATGCAATTTTACATTTAGTGGATAAGATATCCAGTGCCTTAGATAATCGCATGCATACTGTTGGTGTCTTTTTAGACTACTCTAAAGCTTTTGATACTGTTAATCATGATATTTTATTGAATAAACTGGGCCATTATGGTGCAAGGGGAAGAGCATTAGATTGGTTTAGGAGCTACTTAATTAACAGATAGGAAACAGTTTGTTTCTTTGAATGGAACTGATTCAGGTATGCGGGGCGTCACCTGTGGAGTCCCACCGGGATCCCTTCTAGGCCCGCTTTTGTTTATTGTGTATATAAACGACTTTCAGTTTTCCTCAGAGATGTTATCATTCATTTTATTTGCAGATGACTCAAGTGTATTTTTCTCTCACAAAAACCTTCAAACTCTTTTACAGACTGTAAACTCTGAGTTGACTAATGTGACTTTGTGGATTCATGCAAATAAGCTGTCTTTAAATCTTTAAAAAACTAACTATATGCTCTTTAGTAATTCCTTGAGTATATTGCCTGGAAATGTAATGTTCAATGGTGTTGAAATTGGAAGGGTACCTACATTTAAATTTCTTGGCTTGTTTATTGATGAACATTTAAATTGGAAGCACCATATTGGTCAACTTTGTAAATTATTGTCAAGAAATACTGGTGTAATCTATACATTAAAATGTGTGTTCCCTCAAAGTATTTAACGTATATTATATAAAACTTTAATTTTGCCATATTTAAACTATGGTGTACTTGCTTGGGGTAACTCGTTAAAATCTCAACTAGAAAAACTACTTTTGGTACAGAAAAGAGTAATAAGAATTGTTTGTAATACTCATTATCTTGCACATACCGATGTCCTTTTTAATAATAGTAGTGTTTTGAAAGTTGAAGATATTTATTATTTACAACTAGGAGCTCTTATGTATGATTTGAATGCAGGTTTGCTGCCAGTAGCCTTGGCCAGAATATTTAAGAAAAATAACCAAGTTCATAATTATTCTACACGACACGCGCAAGCATATCATTTACCTCTTGTTAGAACGCAATTCGCCCTGACGACATTGGGGTCCACTGGACCTAGGTTTTGGAACTCCCTTGAATCAAGAATAGCGCAATCGGTCAGTACTTATGTTTTTAAGCGCAAACTGAAGTTACTTTTTTTGAGTCGATATTGCCTAGATTTTTTTTTTTTTTTTAATCATTATATACAATGTAGGAAAATTATTTGCTTATATATAGGTCTGCTTACTTCTAATTCTACTCCTGTTTCTCAAATCATCTGTCTGTCTTGTTGTGTTCTGTCTGTGTTTCACTTTCAGTCTGTATTGCCCCTCTCTCTCCCACTACCTTGTATTTTGTCCTATTACTCGTAGTATTTTCCTGCTTTTCCTGTAAATAGTCATTATTTAGTAGTCAGTAGATTTTATCGCACTTATTTATGTTTATATCTTTTTCAGTTCATTAGTTAGTTTAGTTTGTAAGCATTTTAATGCATGTAGTACTTTTATTTGATGAGTTTGTCTATCTGGACATACCCATACGATACACACGAGGGACCTTAATTCCACAAGCTCTGCTTTCAACCAAGGTCACCTCATCTTTCTATTGTAACGCCACATTTTTTTGTTAATTTGCTATGTTCATGACATATTTTTAATGTGTGTTATATAAGAAAGATAAATAAATAAACTTGAAAACTTGAACTTGAACAATTAGCTTGCAATGTGTACTAAATACATCTCATCTTTTTATCCACCTTGAAAGTCATAAATGTTCAAATCACTTTCTCGCACATAATTTGATCATAATTGTCTTGCCCAGAACCAATAAATATTATTGTTTGTTCTTATTATTATTAATCTGACCTATATATAGAGAGCAATATAAGATGCGCATTAAAGGGATCTAGTAACTTTGTTGAGATGTGCAAAAACTGATGAATGGTTGATGCAATGTATACTGTTGTTATCTCATATGTCCTCAGGGTATTGTGTGAAAATTTCAGGTCAAATGGACAATGTATGGCCAAGTAATGAGTGAAAATGCAAAGTGATATTGGGTGATATTCACCAACTCACTGCATTCACTTTGTACAGGGATGAAAATCTCGCCCGGAGATTTTCTTATCTAAATACTTCAATCATACATATCTTTGTAATGAAAGGGAAATTTGAAAAACCGAAAGCTGTCCCATGATTTTATTGTTAATACGAATACAACAAGGTATAAAGGAACCGCTAGAATTACAATTTTATTTTGAGGATTTGGACAATGTTACTAAGTCCCTTTAAGGGACTATACAGTTTTGGTCAAACTGAATTTTAGTAACCAAAACCTGCACCATATCATTACAAACTAATCTATAGGTATAACTCCAACATGCTCGAAATGTATAAACAATTACAAACGACTAAGTAAAGAGCCTGTTATCATTTAAAAAGAGCTGTTAAAACACAAGAGGGTGCTCTCTAAAAACGCATTGGTTTAAACTACTTTTTGAAAAAAAAATTAAAAATTGTACATGACGATGTTTTGTTGAATTTTAAACCTCTTTTGTAAGATTTTGAAAAAGTGTAAGCCTTTTATTTGGTTTTTCTTAAATCATCGAATAAATCTGGAGTCCCAGGTTTATTCCGATCGGATATATTTATTGATATTTCAGCTGTTTCTGAACCGATTTTGATCAAATAAAGCTTATTATTTCATTAAAATTGTATGCTCTTTCAAATTTGACACTCCGTTTTTCATTACATCACACAAACACACACAACATTTCTTGAAGCGCCCTCTATACCAAAACTGAACTACCCCTTTAAAGTAGTATTTAATAGTATGTTTTTGATGAAATAATGTAATCTTCGGCCCGCTGGACCTCCCTTTAAAAAAAATGCTGTATAGTGACAGCGGATAATATGGCAAGCCAACAATATACAACTTTTTGAATTATGTGCATGTATGCATTTCGTTTTGATTGAATTTGTATACGGACAATGAATAAATACATAATATAAATACAATATTTTACAAAATAATTATAATTGATAGGATGGCTATATTTTACTAGCTAGTTTACGTATAATCAGGGAAACACCACCTCCCTGGTATAATTATGTTGGTTCTAAATTACGCTTTAAAAGGGTTAATACAATTACTATGATTTACAATTGATATAGGTACCATACCCACATGGTTGAAGGGAAGTTTGTTACGTAACGGACCTGGGAAATTCGGCGTCGGGGATGACAGCATAGATCACCTGTTCGATGGCCTGGCTTACCTACATCGCTTCGACATCAGCGTGGGAGGCGCGGTCAAATACCAAGGCAGATTTCTCAAGGTTGTATTAAAGGGATAGTTGAGTTCTGGTAAGGAGAGTACAGTTTTGGTGAAACTGAATTTTGGTAACCAAAACCTGCATCATTACATTACAAACTAATAGTTATAACTAGAAAGGAACACAAAATTACAAATGACGTAGTAAAGATCATGTTATCATTCAAAAAGAGCCGTTAAAACGTAAGAGGGCGCTCTCTAAACACTCATCAATTTCAACCATTTTGAATAAAATATTGTGCATGTGATGCTTTGTTGAAATAGTTATTAGATAGAGAAATAACCAACAATTATTTAAATACCTATTTTGTAACTTTTTGAAAAGAGGAAGCATTTAAAAAAAAAAATAACGGCTGGTTCAAAATTCGCTAATAAACCTGGGACCCCAGGTTTATTACAAATTGTTATTTATGGATATTTCAGCCGTCTCTGAACCGATTTTGATCAAACAAAGATGATTTTATTATTTAAATATTATGCTCTTTCATATTTCAGTTTTTCATTACCTCACAACAAAAAAAGAGTAGTCTAGCGCCCTCTCTACCAAAACTCAACTATCCCTTTAAAATCGTTTTATATATTCGGTATAATTAGTGGCGGTAGCATTGGATGGGGAGCACGCAAATTGTTTAAGGCACGCCACTCTTTGTATATTTCTTAATTGTTGAAATAACTTTCCCTTTATAAATGCGTGTTATTGTTTTTCCCGTGCCCCCCCCCCCTCTCCCTCCCCCCGTAGCTACGCCACTGATCATAATGTTGACATCGATTTATTCTACGCCTCGAAATATATGAATTCACTAATTTGTAGACAAAATGGGAGCAGTCCAAATGGGTGTAGAGCAAGCTAAGTTCCCTTTTAAAGGGACTTAGTAACATTGTCCAAATCCTCAAAATCCAATTAGAATTCTAGCGGTTCCCTCATACCTTGTTGTATTTGTAATAAAAGCATGGCACATGCATGTTTCGGTTTTTTGTTTTTCCCCCTTTGGTTAAAAATATATTTACGATTGAAGTGTTCAGATGTTAAATTATCCACTGGACCGCGAAAACCGTGTACAAAGTGAATGCAATGAGTTAGTGAATATCACTTTGCATTTTTGCTTATTACTCGGCCATATAACGTCCATTTAACTTGAAATTATCACACAACACCCAGTGGACATATCAACCACTCATCATTTTTTGCACATGTCAACAAAGTTACTAGATCCCTTTAACATAAACTGATACGAAATCGGCCACCCCCCCCCCCCCCCTCGAATGTCATTATATTATTTTCTGTTGAAGAAAGGAAATATGCTAAATAGAAATGAGATCAAGTTATTAAATAAGAAGTACAGTAACAGCTTCTAACCATCACGAACATTGGAATTGGTTTTATGGATGAACAACCGTCAGATGGGGTTTCTGGCTTAGTTTATATAGAGCACCGGTCTAGAAATCCGGAGGACGGGTATTTGAATCCCGGGGAAATACATTTCTGTTCAGGTCCTCTCCGTTTGAAATAAAAAGTAATAATTTAGATGGTATTATACTGAAATAATGTTATTATTTTTCATTTACATTTTACGAATTAATTTTACCGACAGAGCGACGTTTACAAGAAGATGATTAGGTACCAGCGGCTGGTGACCGATGGCTTCGGGACGGTAGCCCGATACCCGGACCCGTGCAAGACCCTCTTCCAGCGGCTCTTCTCTTTCTTCCAAGTCGATCTGACAGACAACTGCAACGTGAACGTCGTCAGGATAGGGAAGGACGACGTCTTTGCCATGACTGAGACGCCGAAGATCAAAAAGATCGACATACAGACACTTGATGTCGTGGATGATGTGAGTGGGTAATTATAGGGCGATCAATTTATACCACGATCGATGGAGGGGCTGGGGCATAGGCGTAATACAAGGAGGGAGGGTGGGGGGGGGGGGGGGGGGGGGGGGGGGGGTCCTACAGCTCCCAAGAGTTTCAAAAACGATAATATGAGACCAAAAGACGTCTACATTTGAGTCATTTTCGACCAAAAAGCATTTCAAATTTGGGTAAAGGGCACCTCGAGTACCTAAAAATTGGGCAGCATTATGTCAGTTTTTGCCTTGTCAGGTAATATCGGAAAGGATGATTTTGCAGACAGAATACCTCAGCCCCGACCCCTGGGAAAAAAGTGCCTGTACGCCCGTGGCGAAGGGGGTAATCATTCAGATAAATCCTATAATATAAGGATGTAAAAAATATCTGAATGTTTACCTCCTTCGCCACGGGCGTATACATGCAGCCCGCGTATACAGTAGATACAGGCACATTTCGTTGGGGGGTTTTACTCGGATATAACTAGATATAATTATCATGATTAATTATAGGTTTTCCCGCTCAATTTTGCGATTGTGTCATTCGAATTGATAATAGGAGCAAACGAATTCGCGCGATTCGCGATCGCCGTGTCAAAGCAGCATTCGAATTCGTCAATAGTCGTTCAAAATCACGTAGGAGCAAGTGAATTTGCACAAAGAGCATACCTTTTCATCAATGGTCATTCGAATTCGCGAAAGGGCAGTTGACAGTCGCGAATTCGATTCACGAAAGCTTATGCGTATGCATGAATTCGCTTGCACTTATTCGGAATTTGGAAGACCGATACCAACGATTACGCGGTAATGCGCGAATTTGAATGACCCTTAATGAATTCGATTGAAAAAAAGTGTAAAATTGAGCGGGAAAAACTATATTATAATAAGTTTATTTTCATGGTTCCAAGCCCCTCAATTTAATGATGCACAATTGGTTTTGTTTTGAAATAAGAGTTACCTTCTTAAACTTCTTAACTTCTTAAATTCTCCAGGTTGATATTCAGAAGACGCTAGGCGTCCACTTAGCAACCGCTCATCCCCACACCGGGCGGGACGGCACAGTATACAACATGGGCACAGCGATGGGCTTGGGATGCCATTATGCAGTCATTCAAATACCACCCTGTAAGCAAGGTAACGCAAAGAACATTAATACATTGTTACTAACAATATTATTTTTAACTGTGATTACGTCAGCGATGAGATGCTCAAATTATTTGAAAGCACACTTTTCTGATTTCTAATTCTGTAATGTCAGTTATATCAATATATTATATACAGTTTAAATTGTTCCGCCATCACAAAAACAAACTGATTACAATAAAGAATGCAAACACATCGAGTAGTCATCTTGTAATTCCATGTAATTATTACAACATACGTTCACACATGTTTAACTTTATTTGATCATGTTTACAGGCTCTCATATTATCTGGCTTTCCTTTTAGTAACCATCGACTCTACTCATGATCATGCATGTCATGTGGTGTTTGTTTCCCACCACATATCACTTATCAGCCACCCCACTCTCACCCCCCCCCCCACCCTCCCCCGCCCTTCGATTCCCCTCCCATCCCTTCCCTGTCCCCCCTCTCTCTACCATACTCCGTTCCATTCTCTCCCCCCCCCCTCACTCAGATAAGTATTACTCTCTCTCACTTGTCACACTCTCTCCCTCCTCGACCTCCCCCCCCCCCCCCCCGCCATTTTCTCTCCCCCTCTCTTTAGAACTCCGTCCCGCTCTTCCACTCACTCTCTTCCCTCTCTACCTCTTCCTGTGATTTCGATATTTTGATCTTTCACAGTTCTTCCTTCCGTATATCTCACTCTTTTTTGCTGCTTCGGATTAATATGATTATTTATTTAAAGGGATAGTACAGTTTGGGTTTAGAGGGCGCTTCAAGAAATAATTAATTTGTTAGTTAATGGAAAACTAAGTTTAATATTTGGAAGAGCACATGATTTTAAAGATAAAATAAACCTTATTTGATCAAAATTGGATCAGAAAGAGATGAAATATCAATAAGTGTCTCCGATTGGAACAAATGTGGGACCAACATTTATTCAACAATTTAAGAAAAAATCTATCTAATGCCTGCACTTTTTCAAAAATATACCAATGATGTTTTGAATAGTTGTTAATGATCTCTCTATTGAATCACTAAAATTATTAACAAAACATCACATTCACAGTGTGTTATTAAAAAAAAAAATGGTTAACACCAATATGTTTTAGAGAGCGCCCTTTTGTGTTTTAACGGCTGCTTTTTGAATGATAACAGCAGTTTAACTTAGCAGTTATGAACTTAAAATTTGTAATGATATATGGTGCATGTTTTGGTTACTATATAACATTCAGTTTGACCAAACCTGTACTACCATGATTATCCCTTTAAGATATATTTTAGCAGTGTGGTTCGATTTAGGCCTAAAACATAAGTGCATCTCCATTCTTATCAGAAAATCCGGCAATAACTTATATAGTCTTATCTATTTCTCTTCAAAGATGAGGACCCCTGGCAACGCGCATCAGTCCTTGGTAGCTTCCCATCGTCTTCTTTCAGTCCATCGTACTATCACAGCTTTGGCATTACAGACAATTACATCGTCTTTGTTGAGCAACCGCTCTACCTTAACGTGATGAAAGGTGAGGCAAATAATTTCGCATCTAATCGGTTCTGCGTGATGTGACATTAGTCAGAAATATCCAACTCTAATGTGGCAGTCACACCGCCAAGCCGACCCCAAACTGACACCAGACCGAACAATTTGGGGACGTTTTGGGGACGTTCGGGGTGCTGTCAGTTTGGTGTCGGTGTATCGGAATTGTCTGTTTCTTTTGGTGTGACTGCTAACCCCAGTTCGGGCCTTTGTCGGTGTCCGAAAAAGCGGAAAATGTACTTTAGTTCGGTCTGGCATGTCTGGTGTCGGTTTGGATTCGGTGTGGCGGTGTGACTGCTACATAAATGGGGTTTTCTTAGTGGAACACCGGTCGGAACAGAGACCGAATGTTCGGTCTAGATGTACATTTACTTGTGTCCAAGAATTCAAATCATAAAAAAACATTTTTTTCCCTCTCAAATGTAACCGTGTCGAAAAAAGATTTTTTTACAAAGATCGCTATTAAAAATCACACGTACGTGTGTGTCGTCATTAATGTGGCTACTAAGTATTTTGGGCTTTACCTTATGCAGCAAACAAACCCGCTTGACTCATCTTTTTAATCATCGTGTATGGCTTCTTCTATAATAACGGTAATTATTTGTCTTCTTTAATTCTATTTTTATTTGACAAGCTTTGAAAGGAAAGCTGCTGAAGGCGCCGCTGAGTGAATGCATGGAGTTCTACCCACAGTGCCTAGCGCGGTTCCATGTCATCCGGAGGTCGGACGGGACAATGCTGTCGGCGCGTTACACCGCGCCAGCGTTCTTCTGCTTCCATCACGTCAACGCGTACGAGAGCGACAACGGGGACCATCTCGTGGTCGACATGTGCTGCTATGACGACGACTCGATCATCCGGAGACTCGGATTGACGAACCTCCGGAAGGATGGGTTGGAGGTCCAAGACTTACGCGTACGCGTACGGAGATACGTCCTGCCACTTACAAGCCCGGATGAGATGTTTGTAGAAAGGGTATTATATTTGTTTACATTTGTATTAATATAATATCTTTATACCTGCATTTAATATTTTAAACAAAATTTGAATAAAGACATGCAAAAGAGAGAAAAGGGCGGGGAAAAGGGTCCGTTTATTTCCACTGGCGGTATACTTTCTTCTTATGAAAAAGAATTAAAAACTGTTATTTTATTGTATGTGCAATAACTGACTAAGGTTGATACACTGTGTACTTGTGTGATTTGATATGTCCACTGAGTGATGTGTGAAAATAATGCAAAGAGATATTCATTAACGCATTGCACTGTCTTTGTACACAGTTGAGAATCTCCACAAGAGACTTTCAAATCCCAACACATCAATCATACATATCTTTATAACGGAAGAGAAATGTGGAACACCAAAACCTGCTCCGTGCTTCTATTGGTAATACGAATGCAACGAAGTATGTAAGCCTAAGTAAATTTTGCGGATTTGTACACTGGCCCCCGTAGCATTGCCATCGCTTTAAAGGGATAGTACAGTTTGAGTCAAACTGAAATTTAATAACCCAAACCTGCACATTGAACATTGAACACCATAACATTACAAACTAAGAGTTATTACTCCACCATGCTCGAAAGGTATACAAAATTACAAATGCCTAAGTAAAAAGCCTGTTATCATTCAAAAAGAGCTGCCCTCTCTAAAAACGCATTGGTTTAAACCATTTTGTATTTTTAACGTTAAGAATTGTGCATGTGATGTTTTGTTGAAATAATGATTAAATAGAGAGATCATCAACAACTATTTAAACCTATTTTTTACAATTTTGAAAAAGTGTAAGCATTTTATTTTGTTTTTCTTAAATCATCGAATAAACCTGGGGCCCAAGGTTTATTCCTATCTTTATGCCGTTTCTGAACCGATTTTGATAAAATAAAGTTTATTCTGTCATTAAAATTGTATGCTCTTTCCAATTTGACACTCAGTTTTCATTACCTCACAATTTGTTTCTTTCTTGAAGTGCCCTTTATACCCAAACTGAACTAATGGCATAATAATATAAATAATTTTGTTTTCCTCGGGTAGGCCGCTAGGACTGGGGGACGACTGGTGACGCTCGAAAACTCCAATGCAACGGCGACGCTTTGTGGTGATGGCAGCATCATGTGTGCCCACGAGGAGCTGTGTGACATAGGTCAGTATAACCAATACTGTCCAATGGCGTAGCGAGGTCAGACTGATTGGGGGGGGGGGGGACACCTTTATATGTTTGTTTTCTTTATTTAAAAGAAAATTCCCCTCATGTTTGTATTGTTTTTGTCATTATTGGGGCCCCCTGCTGCTATACGCCACTGTCCAACATTATTTTGCTATTGGGAGTGTTCCACAAAGTAAAGTTACGCTTAAAATTAAGTTAGCATTATAATTATGGCAATTCGTTAGTTGCTTTGAAAAATTGCAGGAATGAAACTATATGGCAGAAAATGTTAATAAAAGTCATTAATGTTTTCTAATATCAACAATATATA
Organism: Echinarachnius parma; assembly: GCA_037951105.1. Classification (NCBI taxonomy): domain Eukaryota; kingdom Metazoa; phylum Echinodermata; class Echinoidea; order Clypeasteroida; family Echinarachniidae; genus Echinarachnius; species Echinarachnius parma. The sequence goes on along the minus strand of JBAMJV010009032.1, from coordinate 20,983 downwards.
ATTGTCTTGATGTCAATTTTGAAAAGGTTAGATTCTCTAAAATTAAGCATTTTTGTTTTCAATCATGTTTTATTCCAAGGCTACACCGGACTATTAGAATTGAAGTTATGAAACACCCCTGAACTTTTACCCGATGTAGGTAGTTTGCATTTGCTGCATGCTTTATTGATATTATGATAATGGCGGGGGATTTATGCAGATATGCACCTGCACCTCAAGCTAGTACACTTAAAATATTGGTATAATTCCACTGCCATGTGAAAAAAATACTGTGTGTTTCAGCTATACTGTCAAATATGTCGATATTCGTGGCTGCTTAATCCTTTGGTAAAAGAAATAATCTGTCATTATATATTATATGCTCGTTTCGATTATTTGTTTTTTCGTATTTTCTTTTTTTATATATTATTTACGCCGTGAGCGTCGACAAAACGTATTGCTCAGTGATAGTTTACAACAATACTTACTTGATAATACTCTAATAATTATTGTATAAGATCGGATTATATATAGGATGAAATGAAAAACACATACACGTTTATGAAATTGCAGTTTAGAAATAATGCGCTATGACCTGCGGTATGGAAGTTAATGAGTAATGCCATTGTACTATTATATTTATCTAATTTTATAGTATGTATCTCATTTTTTCCCTGTCATTGTTTTTTTTAGGTTTGGAATTACCAGCTATAAACTACAGTTTCAACGGTCTCGAATATAGTTATTTATACGGCGTTGGTGGAGATCTTCAGACGGTATACAAATTGATTTATCTAAATGAATTTTTTACGGAAGTAGCGATAAATTGAACGTAAACTATACATGTAAATTGTCCAGTCACAAATAACATTCAGAGCCTCTAAAATTGTTGATTAATCATCTTTATTAGTAATGCCATAACCTCCTACAAAATCACATACCAAGGTGTAGGATGCCTAGTTGTGAAAAACATGTACTGAAAGTGCTTTTATATTCAAGTCACATTTATATATAATGTAAACAATTTAAAGCAAACACAATGGAGTAGCACTGGCTGGAATGCTCCCCAGGCAATGTAGATAGAGAGGGCACATTAAAGTGCTGGTTTGATTATGAATGTGTATCCCTTGACCGAGGTGATAATAATAATAACGCAGGGCCCCCTGAAAGAACAGTGCAAAAGCACTGCAGAGACTACAGTATAATCCGGGCGGCGGCGGCGGTAGTATTATTCTTTTTACTCTTATCATTATCATTATTACTTGAATTATTTGTATTAGTATTATTATTATTACTGTATTATTATTATTGTTGTTATTGTCATTATTGTTATCATTACAATGATCATTATACAATGTACTTTCATATTTCATTTCCTTCTGTCTTTCCTTCTGTCCATCTACATACATGTAGCTTGTCAAAGTGAACGTGAAGACTCATGAAGTGCAGACCTGGATCAGCCCCGGGTGCTTCCCTTCAGAGCCAGTGTTTGTTCCTGCTCCGGGCAAGGCAGCAGAGGATGATGGTAATTAATGCATCAGTTTGTTGTATTCCAATTCCAAATAAAATGTAAAGCCCTATTTATTTTCATATTAAGCTGTTCATAGCAGAGGCCCACCGAATAGAACTAGTAACATCTTTGGCAGTTTGGTGAACGCAAGCTCGGTTGTGTCGAAGTGGATCATTTCGTGGACGTTTGAAAGAATCCACTTCGACAATAACAACAAACAAACAAACAAAACAAAAACTTACACTCGGACGACACCAAATCGACCTCACCCCAAACGGGTTTGGTTCGTTATTCCGAACACAAATTTCGTATTATACCTGTGGGTTCGTTAATCCGAACATTAAATCTAGTTCGATATTCTGAAGGTTCGTTAATCTGAAAATGAAATGGGGTTCGTTTATCCGAAAATGAAATGAGGTTCGTTAGTCCAAAAATGCTATATAGGGTTCGTTAACTCGAAAATGATATGGGGTTCGTATTGAACCTTTCGGATTAACGAACCTCATTTCATTTTCGGATTAACGAACGTCATTTCATTTTCGGATTTACGAACCCCATTTCTTTTTCGGATTAACGAACCTTCGGAATATCGAACCCGATTTCATTTTCGGAGAAACAAACCTTCGGAATAACGAGCTGTAACCACCCCAAACGACCCAGTATTTATTGCTTTGGTGTCGGTTTTGGGTTCGGTTTGGCGGTGTGACTGGGTTGTTAGTTTGTGATTTATAGAAGGAACGGTGTGCGATTTGTCGTAGTGTTCAGTTGTGTGTATCTTTCACAAGAGGTTTCAATACGGAACTTTATAGGTTTTCTTTTCATCACTGTTGTTTTTGTCGCAGGTGTGATCTTGTCGTGCGTCGTCGACCTAGAACACGATGACGAGAGACCGTTTCTTCTCGTGCTCGACGCCAATGCGTTCACCGAGCTGGCCCGAGCAGAGGTTCCCGTATCGACACGAAATTTCGGCTTCCACGGAACATTCATCGCCGACTCCACGTGATGCTAATTCTTTATCATGACATCGATATGGGGACATGGTCATAGCAAGGAGTTACTATAGGACCACTAGCCTCGATATATCGATGCCCACTAATAACTCCTCGGTCATGTTTTGCAGCCAGTACCGTAGCGTGCTCGGATCGATTGGGGCTACACTTTATGTATTTCTTTATTTTATAAAGGATTTGTTGTCAAATTATCAGGGTGGGGGGGGGGGGGGTTACGTTCCCCCATGCCCCCTCCCTCGTAGCTACGCCACTTGTTACAGCTATATTGGGGTAACTTCGGTTATCATCTTTTACTCTTTGTATTCCATAATTATTTCAGTCACCCAATCAACTAAACATCTATTACGAATCGTTGTTATATCTTTAATTTGTGAACTTTGCGACTCAGAGAGTATATTGTAAATTATTTATTCATATTTGACCAAAATTAATTTAATTTCATTTTATTTCTTTTAAATGACTTTGTTCAAATGGCCAACAATCAATGTGATCATCAAAGTATTTAATGTATTTCTATATCAGGTTATATAAAACAAATTCTTTGCTCATTTTTCATTTCTTTTGTATATTTCTGGAGTGGTAAATTTTCTCTATTTTTGTTTTTAAAATTTGTTTATGTAGTAGAGCCGACAGAATCAAAAGGCGTATGAGGATATAAGAACAATATGTTGCAAAGACAAGAGCAAAATGGGTGAAAAGGGGTGAATGTTTACTGAGTGATGTGTTAAAAGTTTTATACATTGTGTTGTACATGAATGCCAGAAGTATACCAAATGAGAAAATAAAATGCACATAATTGCTATCTTTTCGAAATGCGCTAAATCCACTTTTTCAAATTTGGAGAAAAATAGGTTTCTTGTACAACTTTGTGCATATGCCGTTGGGAATATACAAATGGAACGTTCCATATTTTAAATGTTTGGATATTTGCGTAATTTGCCTTAAAAGTTGGATTTATATAGATAGCGACGTAAATAGCATATAAATGTACTGATATCGTTAACCAAATTAGTTCATTGAAAGTGGATTTAGCGCCTTTTGGAACTAAGCTCTTCATATGTTGTATATGTTGAAATAATTATACTCAAAATGTTCAACTAAATCATATATACATCTCTATACCAAAGTGGCATGGAAATTTGAACAATCAGAGCTCGTTTAATTTCTATTATTATAGTAAGAGGAACACGGCAGCAAGATCGAGGTATGAGAGAACCACATGATTTACTGTGTGCGTTTTGTCAATTCAGACGAAGTTCTAGATCCCCTTTTGCAACGGGACCCATATCTTTGTTTTGACTATTTTTTTCTTCATTGTTTTTGTCCAATAATTATTGGGGCATATCCACCAACCCATCAGCCGCCGGCTATTTTCTTATTATATTCTGATATAATATATATATTGTGTGTGTGTGTGTGTGTGTTTGTTTGTTTGTTTGTTTTGGTTTTTTTTGTTTTTTTTTTGGGGGGGGGGTTGGGGGGGGGGGGGGGTAGGTCACACTCTTTGTGTGTGTTTTGTACTCTTTGTTTTTTAATTGTTTTTGTCAAACCATGGACGGAAACCCCCGTCCATAGGTAGCTTACCATTTACCATGCGTTTAACCCCCGTTTGACCCGATTGGTTTGGTGTAAATGTTATGAAAACAAAATAGAACGGTTTTGTACCCTTCATTTTTAATGTTTTTGTCAAACTACTGGGGCACGGAAACCCCGACCACCTACCCGTAGGTAGCTTACCATTTACCGCCCAACTAACAATTGGACGTTTTCTGAACGTTCTAAACAGGTTCAAAGTTGGTTATTTGGACGTTCTGTGAAAACGTTTTAAAAACGTCTATTTGTGGAAGGTTGAAAACGTTTTTAGAACGTTCCAAATGGACGTTTTTAGAACGTTGTTTAAACGTTAGAAAAACCAATAAAAAACCTTTTATGTATTTGCTTTCAAGTGCAAGGACCAGCAGAACGTTTTAAGAACGTTTTTTTAAACGTTCATTAAAGACGAAGACCTACGGGACATAATAAAAACGTTTTGTAAACGTTTTGTAAAGGTTCATTAAAGACGAAGACCTACGGAACCTATTAAAAACGTTTTGTAAACGTTTTGTAAACGTGTTGTGTTTGCTGGGTCGTGCGTTTAACCCCCGTTTAACCAGATTGTTGAAAATATATGTCATATTAAAGTACGTTGATCTTGCTCATCGTTCATCTCTCCTTTCTTTTCTTTGTAAAATTATTATTTATTTATTAGGTACGTACTTTATTATTTTTAAAATCCAAATTTGATATCACTTGTGAAGCTCAGGTTGACTATGTAAAAATTACGCTACTACATATAGTGCAATATGAAATCCAACGCATTTACTTCCTAACATTTCATAAAATAAACATACATTACGTTTCACCCAAGTTAGAAAATATCCGCTTCTCAGGCCTGAGGAGAGGTTGAGAGATTCGTGCCTCTAGTAGAATTTTATCACCGTTTACACCGTTCTTATCGGTTTACTGCGTGTAACCGGAGGAGATTATCTCTATAATACCACTAGGTCTCGGGGGGGGGGGCAGTTAACAGGGCATGGAATGTTGACGAAAGCTATTAAAATGGTTGAGTTGATTTCCACCGTGGTGGAGATCACGGCTAACTTAGTGAAACGTAATGAATAATGTGTAGACGGTGTAAAACCACATAAATGATTTATATAATCAAACATATCAAGCATGATGCAATTATTGTGAAGGTGAATTTTGTATGTATAATTCATGTTCAGTATTGTTTTTTGTTTTTTTATCTTCAATGTTCACTATCACATCCATATACTATACATTCCGATTTTGTAAAATTAATAGATAAAGTTTTGCGATTTTTGATTCACGGGTAACAACAATTACTGTACATCATCAACAACAACAACAACAAAATAGTTCATAAAGTGCACCGAATTAGGCTCTAATTGATCTGATATGTCAATTTGAATAGTGAAAATCAAGGTCATTACAAGCACCGAATATATCTAAATGATCTGATAAGTTTATTCAGTGAAAAGTCAAGATCAGGGTCAGTGCAATTAAGTAAGCTCATGCATATCTTTCTTTATCTGAAAATCATTATGAGTATAGTATTATTTCATGGGGACTTTCTTTGAAATTTACATGCATATTTCTTTTTCTTCAATTTTAAGAGTTATTTTTGTCAATTAGTATATGGTGGCACGTGCCACAATATAATAACTATGTGTATGACTGTAAACGGCACTTACATGTTATTCTGTTTATCGAAATAATCAGGCAGTAATATATTCAGATGTGGAGATTAGAAGGTACTTGCAAATGTATAATTAGTCATACGTGTTTATCTTGTCATCAGTGCACGACGTTCGTTGCACTTAAATAAAGCCTACTGTATATAAAGGGGATTATGCAATTTCATACGAGCAATTAATTGAACAAAATAATAACAATTTATTTATCTTAAAGGGGTAGTACAGTTTTGGTAAGGCTGAACTTTAGTAACCAAAACCTGCACAGTAACATTACAAACTAATATTTATAACCCCACCATGCTCGAAAGGTATACAAAAATACAAACGACTAAGTAAAAAGCCTGTTATCATTCAAAAGGCGCCATTAAAACACAAGAGGGCGCTCTCTAATAAGGCATTGGTTTCAACCAAATTTCTATGCATGTGATGTTTTGTTGAAATAATGATTAAATAGAGAGATCATCAACAACTATTTAAAACCCACTTTTTAACATTTTTAAAAAAGTGTAAGCATTTTTTTAATTTTTCAAAAAATCATCGTATTTATTTGGGGCCCAAATAAATACGATCGGATATATTTATTGATATATCAGCCATTTCTGAACCGATTTTGACCAAATAAAGTTTATTCTGCCATTAAAATTGCATGTTCTTTCAAATTCGACACTCAGTTTTTCATTACCTCACGAAAAAATTGTGTTGTGCAGCGCCCTCTCTACCAAAACTGAACTACCCCTTTAAATCATGAATACAAATTCTGGACAAAATTACTTGTGTAAGTTGCGACGTTTCACCGATGACTACCGGCTTCCTTCTTCTGGCAACCCGCGAAACGTCGCAACTTACACAAGTATATAAGTTTGTCTAGAATTTTGATTCATAATCTTTGATATCTATTTCGACTGGATGAGTGAGAATATACATGCATCAACTTAACAATTAATGTATTTACTTTGTGTCAAATATTTCGATGTAGTATTAGAAATGTGAACAATGTTAAATCAGTATTGACGTCAATACTGTATAATTTTTACTATAAAATGAATATTTTTCATATTGCATGAGTTCACACTAAAGATTCGTCATTCTCAAATGTTCCTTTGATGAAAGAACACAAGAGCATGACAACTTGAAAATTGAATGCCTAATGGCTATGGGTATACCAAAGTTTCAGTGGGGCAGCAATGATTTTTCCTGTGGGGATCTGGAGGGGGGGGGGGGGGGATCTGAACGTTTGTAGGTTCATGAAATCTTTAATAGGTCAAAAGGCAAAATTGTTGTTGTTTTTTTTGTTTTTTTTACTCGACTCTCTTGTCCAATGGCAAACATATTGCACTCTCAATTGGCTTAGTTCGGTCAAACTGTTTTAAAGATGTGGGGCAAAAATCGTAAGGGGAGTCGAGAACTGACTTATATACATAGGCGCCGGAAGTGGGGGGGCAGGGGGGGCGGCCGCCCCCCCAATCCAAAAAGTGGGGGGGGGCAAAACGCGTTTTTTGCCCCCCCCCCAAAAAGCCCCCCCCCCCTCAAAAAAAAGGAAGAAAAAAGAAAGAAAGAAAGAAAAAGGATGTATCAGCCAATACTTGTTAATTCTAACGTTTAAAAACTGAGTTATTCATCCATTTGAAATTTTCGCTGCGCGCTTCGCGCGCAAAAAAATTCTCTCAGTTTGTTGTGTAACTTGCATTTGGTACGTCTGGGGTGGGTTTTTCTGTACCAGTCCACGTACTTCCTGTGTAGTCTGTTATTGCTCTGCTGTTTGTGTGACGTGCACCAAATCGCACCATTACAAGTAAATAAATGCAAACTCTTCCCCGTGGGAGGGGGATACCCCTCCCAAACCCTCCTCCTCTGGCTCCTCTGCCCCTCCTCTGCCCCAGCCCTCGGTCACTTCGCTACCTCGGGACTCATTCTTGGCTGTAAGCTATGTTGTTGGATCATACATAATGTGGCATATGGTTTATGTTTTATGCACCAGATTGCACCATTTCAAATATGAAAATGCAAATTCTTCCCCGTGGGAGGGGGATACCCCCTCCCAAACCCTCCCCTCTGGCTCTGCCCCAGCGCTCTCTCGGGACTCATTTTTAACTGAAAGTTATGATGTTGGATCATACAAATGTGGCATATGGTTTATGTTTTTATGCCCCAGATTGCACCATTTCAAGTATAAAAATGCAAATTCTTCCCCGTGGGAGGGGGATAACCCCTCCCAAACCCTCCCCTCTGGCTCTGCCCGAGCCCTCGGTCGCTTCGCTCCCTCGGGACTCATTTTTAGCTGAAAGTTAAGATGTTGGATCATACAAATGTGGCATATGGTTTATGTTTTTATGCCCCAGATTGCACCATTTCAAGTATAAAAATGAAAAATCTTCCCCGTGGGAGGGGGATACCCCCTCCCAAACCCTCCCCCTCGGTCGCTTCGCTCCCTCAGGACTCATTTTTAGCTGTAAGCTATGATGTTGGATCATACAAATGTGGCATATGGTTTATGTTTTTTAGGCCCCAGATTGCATCATTTCAAGTATAAAAATGCAAAATCTTCCCCGTAGGAGGGGGATATCCCCTCCCAAACCCTCCCCCTCTGGCTCTTCCACAGCCCTCGGTCGCTTCGCTCCCTCGGGACTCATTTTTGGTTGTAAGCTATGTTGTTGGATCATGTTTTTATGCACCAGATTGCACAATTGCACAAGTCCAAAAATGCAAAAGCTCCCTTGAACCTGGGGGGGGGGGGATTGGCAACCCTGTGAGTGTGGTCGGGCATGAGCCCCTAAACACAAAAATCGTGAGCCCCCTTCGGGTTTTGCCCCCCCCAATCCAAAACTGCTTCCGGCGCGCCTGCTTATATAGGCTGGAATTTACAAAGGAGTTTTATGTAAACCATGGTCTACATGTATGGAGCACCCTTTGTAAACTTATAAGAATTAAACATGTTCACTTTTTACTTGTTATGGTGTTACCATCTTGAATTTCTAAAGACACCAAATTAGTATATACAGGGTGGCCCCCAAAAAACGGAACGGGGCACTTCCCAAAATAAAGTACCAACATATATATTTCCATCGGATAGGGTGTATTTTCCAATGAACAACGATTCCAAGAACAGTAATTTTGGTCGTGTAGTTTTTGTTTTAGGACGCTGGGAGTGAGACCATGTCAGGTGCCCATTTTTGTCAATTTTCACCTAGTCAATGCCAGTTAAATCGCACTCCCTGCCCGTAATACCATTGAACGAACATGCCCATTCTCTCGGCACACGGCCGAGTGCACACTAACAATGGCGCACCTTGTTTACGCTATGAAAGGCGGTACGTGCGATGTATCAAGCATTGGCTCTGTAAAAGTTGACAAAAAAGAGAACCCGACATGGTGTCACTCAAAGCGCCCTAAAACAAAAACTACACGACCAAATTGACTGTTCTTGGTATCGTTGTTCATTTGAAAAGACACCTTATCCGATGGACATAATACATTTGTTACTTTATTTTGGGAAGTGCCCCGTTCCGTTTTTTTTGGGCCACCCTGTATATAGATGTTCTCAGACTGTGAATATTATTTTGTACTGCTGGTTAGCAATCACAAATGGCTGTATATATCATTAGAAATTAGCAATTTCGGCAACTAGAAAAAACAATACCTCGGATAATAAAAGAAGTTGATTTAAAATAATTTTATTGGTCTTGCATTTCTTCACAATTCAATGTAGTTCACACACACTTTATATAGAATCTTCAGCTTTGCTTTAAAAATACACTAAGTTTGCTAATACATAAATTGTAATACATTTCATTACAAATACATTATAATACATGCTATTTATAGTGAAATCACATCAAATGGAAGCTTACTGTTATAGTTTTTCATTCAAGCCAGAGGCCTCAACTTATAATTTTCATATTATAAATATATTTATGGTTGAATGATAAACATATGTACATGTACGTAAACGCACTAGCAATGTGGAGATATACACTGTACAGTGGAACCACATTATAATGAGCTCTTTAAATATACGGCACAAGGTAACTTTGCTGGCCCAATCTCTTCATAATCCTTTGGGGTTTTTTACTCTGACATAACAAGGTACTGTATACGCCATATATTTCACAAATCACGAGGGTTTTACTTTCGCGAATCACTTGTGAATCACAAAATTAACAACACACTAAAATATTGACACCAAATTCAAAGCAATACATGTACGTGTATAGCATCTCTCTCAAGACGGTCATGAATGTGTGTTGATAACATCCGAACGTTAATTTAACCACTCGCGAAATTGTCGTAAAGTCCGGATTCACGAAAATGGATGTTTGCGAAATATATGGCGTATACCGCACATTATGTGTAACAAGATGATGTTCATAGTCCCACAGTGATTGTTATATAACAAGGTTCTACTGTAGTTAAAACAGTTATCTTTGAACATCCTGAGTAAAAATGTTGCTAAGGAGCAGCAGGGCCCATATAATCATTAAAACAAAAAAAAACCTGCTAGCCGAGTTACATGCTAAGTTTTTTTTCAGTTGATACAGTTTAGTGAGCAACAAACAGTTAAATACCTAGTCCCTATTATATGGCTAGCATTGTAAGCCTTAGGTACCCATTGAAGTAACTCCAGTACAGGGAAACCCCGTTATAACGAGCTCACTTATAACGAGGTACCGTTTATAACGAGGAGAATCCTTTGGTCCCGATTGTTCCAATGGCATAATGCTCCACTTATAACGAGCTCGGTTATAGCGAGATTCCGGTTATAACGAGGTAAAATCGATAGTCCCGACTACCTCGTTATAACAGGGTTTCCCTGTATTAAAGCAACTAGTGAAAAGATCATGTGTTAAATTCTTAGCCACGTCATCCAAAACAGGCTTAGTATGAAAGTAAGCTAGCAAGGTTTTCTGAAAAGGTATGGGCCCAGGGGGGTGTTTCATAAAGATTCTAAGTTGAACTTAACTCTAAGTTGGAAGTATGGAAAGCCATTCGTTTCTTTGAAAAATTGCTGTAAAAGCTCTTTTTAAAAGACATAAAATGTTGATTCTAATCATTAATATTTTCTATTATCAAGGAGATTTAATGTTTTTGATGTACAATTTATGAAAAGTCTAAAATACTTGCATTTTTGCTTTTGAATAAATTTTATTCCAAGGATACAAATGGCTATCCATAATTTTTAAGTCCAACTTAGAGTTAAGTTCAACTTAGGATCTTTGTGAAACACCCCCTGATGTCTCTCGCTGAATACATATGTCCTCTTCCCTGCTTTTCATCCAACAAGCAAAATTTTAAAAAACAGCAAAGAAAAGGTTCTTTGAAATCCCTGAGTAAGAAAAGTAAGTAAGAGTAAATAACTAAACAACCTGGATTGAATATTCACAGAAGCTAATTACTAACATAGCAAGTAGAATGATGTATTTGCTGGTGTATAAACCGCACCTTTTTTCAAAAAAAAAAAGAAAAAAAAAGGGGGTGCGGTTAATACAAGACTGTATTAAACACACTTTTTTTTTTTTTTAGGGGTGCGGTTAATACACCGGAGCGGTTAATACACCGACAAATACGGTATATGCTTTTATAAAAAGCCTACTAAATACACATACGCTGTACATGTTGTGTTATAATAAGGTATAAGTGAATGAATACAAATATTACATTTGATATTGCTAAGAATGACGAACAATGACTATTTTTTTTCTCAATAGTTATGTAATATGTTACAATACTATGAATAGCGCTCAATACAATGATTCAAAGCTATATAAAGACTCTTTGTAAAAAATGAATAATTTGTGCACATACCCTGCACACACACACACGACTAAATACCCACACACACAGTCTGTTATTATATTACATTCCTTCAGAGGAAATCGGCTATGCCTCTAAAGTTCTTCATCCTCAATTGGCCATAAGACTTAACTTCATCGTTTGACATTCAAGAAATATAATACAATTTTTTTAATTCAAGAGAATTATTGGGGGAAATTTACTTTGACGCTGTTTACTTGATCACAACGCTACACACACATACACACACACACAGAAAATTACATATATATTTAAATTCATAATAAAATATCAACTATCATATCATTGGTTAAAACTAGATGGATCTTCGACTGTGCAGTCGAAAATGATGCCTCCGCCATTGCGGGGTTATATATTAAGCCCAAATTAACATGCACTGAATTAATTCTTCAACTCAATTTTGATAGTAATCTGTCTACCAGAACTGATATATCACATTTATGAGCTATTTTTGCATATATGTGTCCGCCTCTGACACTTTCGGTTAATTGTCAGGAATATAAAAATTGAGATTTTTACCGTTTTAAATTCTCTAGGATTTCAGCTTTAAAATGATGTATAACTTGATACATATAAGTTTGTTGAAGGCGAGAAAAATGCAATTTAATAACGTGGACCAGAGCCTCGTTATTTGTTAAACAACAGAGAAAATCGCCTCTAAAGTTTTGCATCATTCAGAAAAGCACGGGCGTAGCGAGTTACGTAATACCTATTCAACTGGGGGGGATGAATGAATAGATCATCCCTCCCACTTGAATGGGTATCAATGTCATGTATACGCCCGTGGTACGGACGTACGTAATGTACGTACGTACGTACGGACAGACGGACAACCCGAAAACATAATGCTTTTGGGTACTTCGCTGCAGAGGCATACAAATATCTTGTACTATTGAGATGATGTGGCACAATCGCATGGGCACTTGACTTCTCATCTAGAGGTCCCAAGTTCAAACCCAACTGATGTCCCTTATATGCCCTTCAGCAAGACATTAAATCCATATTGCTACTCTCTACAAAGGAGTATAAATGGGTACCTCATTGGGTGTAAATTAGCCTGCTTGCTTTTATATGGCTGCTCTTGTCCAGTATGCTCCCAGGGGAGTTACGATGGTGCGCAAGATGATTGTATGGGTTTGAACTGTACCAATAATGACCAGGTTAATAATACAATATAAAAACTGTATTATTACCAAAATTGTATCATTTTACCCCATTCATCATCTAGGATTAGTTGAGCTGATATTACAATTTAAATTTGCTATTGCCCATCATGAACGATTGCACCACAACACAAGAAAAAAAAACACTACATTTTAGTTATCAGAGCAAAGCTTTAGCCATGTAATGAAGTCAAATTCCAAACATAAAGTCTATATACAGTACTCTAAAAGGTAAATTGCAAAGAATCCTGAGTTTGTTGGGTTTTGACTAGCTGATTGGTCACATTTGCCATCACCCATCATTAAGTATTGTACTACAACAGGAGAAAGACTATAATTTTTTGGGGGGAAATAGTTGGGGGAGGGGGGGGGGGGAGGGAGGGGGCACATGCCCCCCATACCCCCTGTCGCTACACCTCTGAATGGAGGACTCAACTACATTTCTGTTGAAGAGTATCATCACCTTTGGACAAACAGGATATCCTCATCAGTACCATGCGACTTTCTCGCTGCGTCAAAGTTGTCAAAGGAGCACTGGCATAGCTCTGCAAAAAAATTCAAAACGCAAACAAAATATCCATTAACCCGTTGCTTACAGGAACCAGGTGGGCTATGTACAAAGTCTATGGGGATTTTAGAATCTCGTAGTGAACGGGTTAATAAATTTAAGTCACCCAGGTGGTCTTCAATTAGTGTTTTCATCAATATAAATTGTGATGCAGTAACACAAAACATACATACATTCATGAAAACATAGTAAAGTGGCTATCAATTCAATTCAGAGTATCTCTCTATTGAATGTTTATTTCAGAAAAAAAAACATCTATTCTTTTTTAACAAAAGAGGGTTATTAAATCTTTCAGGTGTCTTTATACTGCCCTCTTGTGTTAACAGCTGCCGTTTGAATGTAAACAGCCTACTTTTTAAAATTAGGATTTCTTTCTACTATTCAAGCATGGTAAAATTATAAAAATTATTTTTCAAACATAAGCCACAAATACAGGCTTTACAAGAACTTTTCGTCCTGAATACAATGTTATTTAAACAAACAATAATTAAATTTTCCTTTTTTTAAACTAGGACATGATATTTTCAACTGCTTATAAAGCTTTTTTTTTAAATGTAAATCAAATTAGTCCATTGTAGTATACTACTTACCAACCACTATTCCTGGATTTTTGTAGAAAATAAGTTTTCTTTGTGAATCATAACCGCATACAACAATGAAATGACCTGAAAAGAAATAAATTATGAAAACAAGAGATACTTTTATGAAGGAATACAACTACTGACATTTCTATAGTATTTATTATATAGTCATGCAATAACCACTGGAATTGTGTTAAAATGTGGACTATGTTATTACATAGAGAACAACCGTGAAGTGATTTACGGACAGGTAATTAAGGAAAAAGGGACTGTTCTTTTTTCACCTTAAAGGGATAGTTGAGTTCTGGTAAAGAGAGTACAGTTTTGGTCAAACTGAATTTCAGTAACCAAAACCTGCACCATTACATTACAAACTAGTAGTTATAACTCAAAAGGAATACAAAATTACAAATGACTTAGTAAAGATCCTGTTATCATTCAAAAAGAGCCGTTAAAACTCAAGAGGGCACTCTCTAAACACTCATCGGTTTCAACCATTTTAAATCAAATATTGTGCATGTGATGTTCTGTTGAAATAGTGATTAGATAGAGAGATAATCAACAACTATTTAAAAACCTCTTTTGTAAATTTTTGAAAAGAGGAAGCATTTTTTAACATTTTTTAACGGCTGGTTCAAAATTATCGAATAAGTGTGGGGCCCCACATTTACTGTATTACAAATGGTTAGTAAATGTTTATGGATATTTCAGCCATTTCTGAACCGATTTTGATCAAATAAAGTTTATTCTGTCATTAAAATTGTATGCTCTTTTGAATTTGACACTCAGTTTTTCATTATCTCGCAACAACATTTTTTGTGTAGCGCCCTCTATACCAAAACTCAACTAAGTGTAACTAAGTGCAAAAAGTGTACAATGTATATTGTTGTTATATGATATGTCTACTGGGTATTGTGTGAAAATTTCAAGTTAAATTAACATTATATGGCCGAGTAATGAGCCAAAATGCATCGTCATCATCATCGTCTTTGTCACGGTCACCATCATCATCATCGTCATCATCATCATTACCATCGTCATCATCATCATCATCATCGTCATCGTCATCATCGTCATCATTGTCATCCTCATCATCATCATCATCATCATCATCATCATCCTCACCATCACCATCGCCATCGTCATCATCATCGTCACCGTCACCATCATCATCATCATTACCATCATCGTCATCATCGCCATTTTCATCGTCATCATCATTGTCTTCATCACCGTCATCATCATCATCATCATCATCTTGACCTTCATTATCATCATCATTACCATCATCGTCATCATCGCCATTTTCATCGTCATCATCATTGTCTTCATCACCGTCATCATCATCATCATCATCATCATCATCATCTTGACCATCATCATCATCATCATTACCATCATCATCATCATCACCATCACCATCATCATCATCACCATCACCATCGCCATCGTCATCATCATCGTCACCGTCACCATCATCATCATCATCATCATTACCATCATCGTCATCATCGTCATCATTGTCATCATCATCATCATCGCAAGAATTACCTATGTATCCCTGTTCTTCTTGGGTTTCAGGCTCTGAAGGCTCTTGAAGGCAGTCAGTGGGACAACAATTCAAAGAGCTTTCTGTCTAGAAACACAAAAGATACATTTAACAAAATTATTTAGGTACAAACATTCATTTATTGAGCCAGTCATGAATCATATTCAAAATCTATAAATTGTAATAACATATATATACCCTTTATTATCATAATTCATAAATCACAATTAAACAAAATTCTGGGGCGGTATTCTGAAAGCAAATTAGCACTCAATCAGCGTTCAATCAGCGTTTTTGTATTCTGAAAGCCAAATTAACTTCTCAATCATTTGATACATGGTAACATGGTAACAAGCGTTTGGCGGGAAATCATTACGCGCAGTTGTGTAATCTGCGCGCATCTTATTACGCGCAATTTAATTGCAAATTGGTATTCTGAAAGCTTAATTAGCGGTCATTTAAGTCTGAAGATAATGAAAAAGTTAAAAGAGCTATAGACCTCTCATAAGTCATAACTAGCACCGGGAGGGAGTACATTTGAACCACGAACTCACATCCCAGCATGGCTGGGGTTTTCTCGCACATAATGACGCATATCGTAATCGCTATCACAGAGATAGAATATTGCATTAGACAACATTGATTCACATAATATTATTAAAAAGTCTATTAATTCATTTACGTTTCCGCATAATATAGTTACACGTTGTAATAGATCATCACTACTTTTGAACAAGCATAATGATGGTGAATAATGGTAACATTATCTTCTTTGTGAATTAAAAGTCCATCTAATAGATGCAACGTGTATAACAAAAAAGGTTAATGGAAAGAATTATCTTCTTTCCATTAAAATGCATCAGTGTGTATGCCTCTATTGCATAACGGTTTATATTACATTTCCTTCACATTATTCAAGAATGTATAGACATATACTTTGTGATTATGTCAAATATTATCTGATTACAGCAATAATAACAACATAAGTATTTTATTTTATAAAAGAAAGAAAATGATGCTAAAATGATATTAGTCAAGTATTGTATACATTTTTTGCTTATAGGGATAACTAAATCATCATAACCTTTTTGTTATACACGTTGCATCTATTAGATGGACTTTTAATTCACAAATACAATCAGACAAATATTGGAGGCATTTGAATGATATAAATATCAAAACTTGCAAACAATATTCACTTTTTATATTAAATGTATCCTTTATAAAACAGCGTAAAGTTAAAATCTGATGATTTCATCATCATGGCCTAGGGTACATGGTTTCATTTTGGAGGAAAACACAATTATTGAAGGATGTATCTTATCCAAATTAATTAAGTTTAATTTCAATAACAGAAACACGCAAATGTTCATTATTAAATGTCCTTTAGTAACCGACATGTCGATTGATTTCATATTGCTGCAATTAACATTGAAATGAAATGATTTGTTATTCATACCTTTTTATCCTAGACAGGGGTATTGAACATATTGACTTACAGGAAATGTCTCGTTGAATAAAATAACATAGCTACAAATTACACAATATTTACAAAGTAATATTTCTTTCAATCAAAGGTGTGATACAATGACTATGCAGGCATTGGATGATATAGTTACAAATTAATTATTTCAGAATTATCACAGTGAAAACAAAATATATGGAGTGATTTTCAACGGTAGAGATGAGAGCAGAGGGCCATGCCAAGAAGGAGGTCACATGCGCGTTAGTGCGCGTAAAAATCTTGTAACAGCCTATTTGATTGGATGGAATATTAATGAGGTGGGAGGAGCTTAAGATAGTCGCGCAGAAGTTAATTGAACGCTGATTGAGCTTTCAGAATACCGATTTTCCACTCAATCAGCGTGCAATTAAATCATGGACTTAAGTGCATATTTAAATGAAAAGTTAAATGAGCTTTCAGAATACCCCCCCTGTTCTATTGTACCTTACATTGAACCCTGGACAACTGTAGCATTTAAAAGAAAGAAAAGCAGTGTATGAAAGAAATATATAAGTTTTGTTGACTTGTATTCATAAATGAAAAGAGAAATTTGGGGAGAATAAAATACATAGTGCATACCTGCTTTTGACTGCACATGAGGCAATCAATAATACTGGCATCTATAAGTACGATAGCAAGGCAGCCCTTCTTAAGTTGTGCAATGATCTCCATGATACCTAAGGACCTAGAAGGAAATAATGTAAGAGGAGATATTTTATGTATTTTTGTTTTACATTTCATCTAATATGTTGATTTATAGAATTTACTGAAATATTGAGACATGGCCCCATTGCAGAAGAAGTTGCAATCAATTGCACGTCAGAAAATATGTGCAATTGAACCAATCAGACTTGCGCATTTAGTCACATGATCTGATTTGCAATTAATTGCAACTTTACAATCGATTGTATCTCTGCAACGGGGGCCTAGATCTGCCTAAGGTTGCATTTGAGGCAATGAACCCCATTATTCATTAACAAGACATTGTATTTTCACAGTACAATAACACAATCTTACATTTATCAGCTCAACAGTAAAACTGTCTAGTTTTAGATGAACCTGTACAGGGAGATATATTCATTGTGGGCTGAATCAGCTATACATTCAGCCTAATATCACCTCATCAAAACTAAATAGTAACTCTTCTTCCTGCCAATCTCTTCTGCAACGTTATATGATGGCGGAACTCACTACCAGACAACTCTCCTTGTTAGCAAGTACAATTGTCAAGGAGCTCATCAAGAATGCTGAATTCACTGAATTCATAGACACATCAGTAAATAATGCAGTAGAAAAGAAAGTTCCCGGTCTCCAGCAAAACCTTGAAATGCTCCAAAAAAGCTGTAGAGGATCTTCAGACAGAAAAACGACAACTGAATAGAACCATGGAAGGGAAACTCGAGAGCATCTCTGTCATTGAAGGAGATATCCACGACCTCAAATGCAAACGTGATCGACAGACGGCGAACATCAACAACCTAAACCAGAAGCTTGAGTCTCAGCACAACCGAATCGTGACGCTGGAACAAAGTGACGACAAAATGCAGCAGTATTCCAGACGAAATTGCATCAGGGTATTTGGAATCCCTGAGGAAAAAAACGAAAATGGTCATGTGTCATGAACTCGCCTCCCAAATAGGGTGGCACCGTTACATTTTGGGATTTTTTGCAAACATTTTCTTAATTTTTTTCAAAACTACAAAACCTTTCCTAACAAATTTTGGTATCATTTTAAAGAACTACCAGAATGCTATCTGTATGCAAAGTTTCAAAGGTATACTCTTTCCAAAATGGAGATACAGCTATTTGAAGGTTGGAGCAAGAGGGTGGCACAGGAAGCGGCGCCGCAGGAAGCGGCGCCCGTGTACAAAGTCTATGGGAAAATGCCTCTCAAAGTGCAATTTTTCCTAAAACGTCAATATCTTTGTGAAAACTGGATGTATAGCAACAATGTTGGTATCAAATGAAAGCTAAAACATTGAACTTCAATGTCAAATGATTGAAAAGTGTCTTTGCCAAATCAAATTTTTATTAAATCAACACAAACAAAGAAAATTAGGGGTTTCCTGTACAGACTCAATGGGGGCACAATCTTGACCGATACATTTGGTGAATTCTTGGTAAAAACGTTAATATCTTAAAAATTGAAGATTTCAGAAAACAAATTTGGTATCAAATGAAAGCTTACTTATCAAACTGTATTATGGCTCATCATATTTAGGCTTTACTCTATATTACATTCATCTAGTGACTCACTACTTACTGAAAATTAATGATTATTAAAACAAAAAATTAATAAAGTATGAATGAAAAAATCTCTTGTAAAATAATAATTTACCCCATACAATATTATATTGCTGTAAAGGTCTAAGTCTGCTCTGCAAGAAAACATTATAATTTCTTGTCTAGAGCTACTTTAGAAAAAGTTATCAGGAAATTATTGACCTCTAAAACTGTAAACAAAATTTCATGTTTTGGTTAATATGAATAATTACCTGTACACCCAGTGTTAATTCTGAGTGCATATTTGGGTTCCTTGGAAAATTTCCTTTCAGAAAATGTATAGTTTTGATAGGGTAGGGGGTCTTCCTCAGACAATATTTGCTCTCAACTGTAACATTGTCCCGCAGAAGCCCAAAATGGCATGTAACGCAAAAGGAGGCGACCTCACGACGCATGACCAAATACATATGATTTGATATGTCATTTGGCCACAGATAAACTAGGAGTTCATATCAAGAAAGAAGACATAGATAGGAGCCATAGCGTAGGGAAGAAAACTCCTACGAGACCCAGAGGCATCATTGGTGTCATGTCGCACACGACAGCAGCTCATACTACAACAGAACAAATTGAAAGGTACAAGCCTTTCAATCCATGAAGAACTGACAACAAAAAATAACAAACTACTAGAAATGACGCGAAAATCTGACAAGGTTCAGAATGCATGGTCAAATGATGGGTGATTCATAGCCCTCATACCAGCATCAAACGGTCAGAAAACAGGATTTCGGCAACAAATTCCTACGAGTATGAAAAATACAAAATCTCTAACACTGAATTGCCGTGTCATGCAAGTAATAATATTGGCATGATTACATTTTAGTTGCACCATTTCAAATTTTGATTATGAAGATATTTTTAGGATGAGTTTTTAAGAAATAGCAAGTTCGCGAGCCTGCAAGTAAATACTAAGATAAAACGTCCTTCAATAAATAAATGATAACATACATTATCATCTGACTAAGTAAAATACGCATCGTTGATTGGCTAACACAGTCACGTGATTGCCACATCAGTTTTAACTGTTACATAGCAGATGCACTGTTAACCGCATGGCGCGCGCTGCAAAAGAGATTATGACGTCACAATGAGAACCAAAGGTATGTTGTTTTTTACTGATTTCAGTTTCAATGCATATGCATGCATGTGTATATTTTAGCCCCCGGATTTAGTCAGATGATAAAACAGTTGTTAACTTTGTTGTCTGGAAAATCATGGAATGTTCCCTCGGGATTTTAAATGCTATTTCGTGAAGAGTATAAGTCCCTCGACTACATCTTGGGACTTATACTCTTCCCTCCATAGCATTTAAAATCCCTCGGAGTGGAACATTCCGTGCTGTTCCCTCCACCACCAGTTAACAACTGTATAATGTACCTCTTCATTGCAACTATGCCCTTGTCTGCAGCACACTTGAACAGCTCATTGATGCGGACCTCTTCGTCAGAGAAATGGAAATGTTCATTGGTATAAAAATCCTGCAACAAAAGAAGAAAAAAAACATCTGAAATTAACAATCTGGGTAAAATGTCACTGTTGTCTTTCATACAAAGTATAGTTTGACACTGGTTTTCATATTTGACATTCAGATTTTCAAAGTTCTGTAATTCTTGATTTACTCATAAAGGCATAGCCTACAAGGCTTATGAGGTTACACCCCCCCCCCCCCCCCTCCTCCTCCCCCCACACCTTCGCCCTCCCCCTGAGATTGATTAAAATACCAATTTCTTGAACAAATCACCTCTCATTATGGAACTCTGTGACAAAAAAG
>JBAMJV010009031.1:0-23300 GCA_037951105.1 Echinarachnius parma | reverse complement strand
CTTTATGTTAGTTCTTGCTTGTTCTTGCATCCCTTAGTCGGTCCCCGTGTTCTTGTTATTGCGATATCTCAAGAACCGTTCCATAGATGAATATTAATCTTGGTATAACTCTATGTTTTTTGGAAAGTTATAATAAAGTTGTAGGTGTGCAATTTTGTTACGGATGACTGTTCAGCAGGGGCCCGGTGTAGCCACTCTCCCCCTCTCTTGCCGCGATGCAGCAGCCAACTCCCCTTTCCCAAACCCGAGCCAGCGCTATATAGTGTTGATTGAGCCTTGTTCAAGATTTTTCTTTTCTTAATTCACATTTGAAATATTATAGTACCAAGACGTGTATGGATGACATTCCAGGAACTAGTCTGGCAAGCATCAGTGACCTTCCGGGTCAAGATTCCATGTACACTGCCAACGAGCAATGTGTGTTCGATACTGGTGATTCAACAGCGACATCTTGTGAATCTGCAGTAAGTGTTAATTTGATCCTATTTTATGCTTCTAAAATACACCTGTGTTTTGTCATACTGCTAATAACATTACTACACCTTGCCATTTATTTACACCATCAGTTAACTGAGCCCAGTGTTTTATAGATAGGTTTATCCTTCAGAATGCATATAACCTAACCAGGCACTGTGAGTACGTGCAACACCGATTTTCATAGTTAGAATATATACAGGGTGGCCCCAAAAAAACGGAACGGGGCACTTCCCAAAATATAGTAACAAATGTATTATGTCCATCGGATAGTCAATTTGGTCGTGTAGTTTTTGTTTTAGGGCGCTGTGAGTGACACCATGTCAGGTTCTCTTTTTTGTCAATTTGTATTGAGCCAGCGCAATTGATGAATCGCACTAACCGCCGTTCATATCGTTGAGCATCGCGCACTATTGTTAGTGTGCACTCAGCCGTGTGCCGAGAGAATGGACATGGTCGCTGAATGGTATTACGGGCAAGGAGTGCGGTTAAACCGGCATTGACTAGGTCGGAATCGACATAAATCGGCACCTAACATGGTCTCACTCACTGCGTCCTTAAACAAAAACGACCTGACCAAAATTACTGTTCTTGGTATCGTTTTTCATTGGAAAGGACACCCTATCCGATGAACATAAACATTGTGTTATTATATTTTGGGAAGTGCCCCGTTCCGCTTTTTTGGGGCCACCCTGTATTGTTCATTGCCTAATGAATTATGTAACACATTTTTGGTATTCATAAGATAATCTAACTGTTCATTCTACTGCTCTGCACTCATATAGGCATACAAGCCGGAGGGTGCTAGAAAAGTTGAAGCCCCCCCCCCCCTAGAGTTTTGAAAATAGCCATATTTGGGCAAATATCATGTCATATTTAGGGCAAAATTATATTATAATTTTGCCCTAAATATGACATGCTATTTGCCCAAATATGGCTATGAATATGACATGAATCGCCCAAGTATGATAGGAAAATATTATATTATAATATTTTCCTATCATACTTGGGCGATTCATGTCATATTCAGGCAAAATCATACAAAGTATACAATTTTGGGGCAGCGAAATGGTCGGAACCCCCCCCCCCCCCCTTTGTTTTGGTTGCCAGAACAAACACGGGTTAGACGGCTCAAGACCTCAGCCCCCCCTCCCATGCACCCATGCCTGTCCTGGTATTTATGCCAGTGACCTTGGATTTGTAGTTTCTTTGTTGTATTCTTTTTCAAATGCAGACTACGTGTGGGATGCTCTTCTGTCAGACTACTACTAGCCGTCAATCCTGTTCATCTGCCGGTGCTCCAGCGGAAGGCACATCATGTGGAACTGGAATGGTACGTCTCATCATATCTTTAAGAAAACTGACTGTGTTGCAAGCTAGTAGCTAGCTTGCAGCTAGCTAATGGCAAGCTTAATAGGTGAAGCTCTGCTGAAAATGTGAGCGTGCAGCAATTTTAAAGCATGTATAGCATGCAGTTAGCCTGCGGGCATATAATACAGTAGTCCACAAGCTTAAATGGAACAGACATTGCCTTTTAAGCTTGCTGCTAGCTAGATGCAGGCTAGCCACTAGCTTGCAACACACTTAGATTTTCTGATCTGGTTAGTAAAGTGTTTATTGACCACCTTTTAGAGAAACAACAAAAAAGGCCACTGAAGACAGGTGATCTCTATGGAAATCTTCCATAAATTTTTTTTTTCTATAGGGGATCACATTTGGTATAGACATGTGGCCGCTAAGATAGGTTTGTTTGTATTATAGACTTTAACTGACTCAACTGATATACCTGTGCAAGATAAAGCAAATTAACCATTTCCAACTGATCTTTAAAGTGGACATGCAGCATACCCAACATATCCTTCATCAGGAAATTGTTCAAATTCCCAGCTTAGCATTAATTTGTCAGCAGAGCAATGTCAAACGAGCATTGTCGGCTGAGCAATATATTGATGCTATTTTCGGAGCAATAAATGTCCCTTTTACAATAATCTCTAAAGTTGAAATGCACTTGATTCAACTTTTGTATCTCACTCTTATATAGGTAAGACCAGGGCCCCATTGCAGAAAGAGATACATTCGATTGTAAGTTACAATTAATTGTAAGTCAGAAAATGTGCGCATTTCAAAGAGTCAAATTTGCGCATTTAGAACACATGATCTAACTTACAATTAATTGCAACTTACAATGGATTATATCTCTTTCTGCAATGGGGCATTGAAGTCACTTGATTGTTTTGTAATTCAATGTCTTTTGTTCCCCTTTTACCTCAAAATTGCTCTCCTGCAGTGGTGCATCTCAAGTCAGTGTGTTGCCACATCAATCAATGTTGCACTGAGTGTTGACGGTGGATGGACTGGGTTCAGTGAATATGGCTCATGCTCGCGGACCTGTGGGACGGGGGTTCGATACCGCAGTCGTTCGTGCACAAACCCGACTCCTGAGTGGGGTGGCCTGCCATGCTCGGGGGACAGTCATGAATATCAGCTATGCAATTCAAACGTAAGAATCCAACATTTATATATTGTCCCATTAATTTGATTCTGTTTTATACATTTATGTGCTGTATTATTCCCGTTAGTATACTCCGCAAAAAAAAAGAAACAGGACACTTATTTAAGACAAAATATCTCATATTTATTTACGATAAAATATACGTTATTGTATATCAAATTAAAGATAAAATTACCTTCTTCAATATTGGAATGATATCCAGATGAAATCATTCATGCATGACTTGTCACGGTCAATTAACCACCGCAAGGTCTGTTTTCAAAAATAGCAAAAATTGAATACCCATTCAACCATATAAATGTTGATGAGCACATGCTAAAATGCTTTATTAATGACATGGCATAACTTTGATTACAAATGTGAAGTTTTGTAGTTTCATCTCAAGTAAGTAAGTATAAATAAAGACAAATCGTGAACGGTAAAGGTTTTATTTTCATCCAAATGTAACAAAATGAGGAATTCCATGGCAAAGGTTTATTTGTCAAAAACTAAAGTTTGTGCCCTTATTTCAACATGAAACTTGGTATAAAGTCTTCTCAAGAATCATACCGTACTTCAATGATCGTCAAAACCTGATGTTACCCTCGGCCAACCATTTAGAAGTCTCTAATATGTAAATTATCTAGGTAAATATGGTTACAATTTCAGGGGACACATGAAACAGACAATTTTTATGCCTAAAAGACAGATCAGTATGTTGATGTTCTCATAACCTGGCCTTGTTTTAATGAAAATTTTGTATTCTCGGAGTTTGCTCGGTTAAATAATGTTATAGTTTAATTGCCCCACACATCTTGTTTAAGCAAACACTTATTTTCATTTGTTCATATCAGTCGAATGTTGCGGTCGTCCATTGTTTTTGCTAGTTTTGAAAATTGTTAATTGATCATGGTCGTTCATGCATGAACGATTACACCTTAAATTTATACTCTGCCTGTAGAGGACTAAATTTCTGTTAATTTGATATATGATAATAATCAGTTTATTGTACATAAATATGAAATAGTTCAACTTAAATAAGTGTCCCGTTTCTTTTTTGCGGAGTATATGTAATTGTCTCATAAAACATGTTATCTCTTATCTGAAATTTCTTTTAATGTGACTAAAAATATGTATATATGATTAGATAACTTTATGTTAGATGGTGCTACAGTCTACATATCTGCAAGTCTGTGTTGATAGTTTAGATGCCCATATGGCTTCTATATGGTGTTAGATAAATCCATTTTTATGTATGTGCAAACAAAAAAGAATATAACATAATTTACTAAAACTATTAGTATTGTTATCATAATTAATACTATTATTTGGATTTTTTGTTTTGTTTATTCTTTAGCTATGCTCTGTCTCACAAATAGACTTCCGTGACCAGCAATGTGCCGCAACAAACTCAATTCCATTGGGCGGTAGCACATACAGCTGGGAAGATTACTCCGGTATACCAGGTAAGGCCTATGGCATGCATTTAGTGTCAAAAAGTCAAAAGGACTGTGGAGTAGTGGTAATGCGCAGTCTTGAATGTATACACAGTGACCTGGGGTAACAATTTTATAGTACTGTCTCTACAGCATTTACTGTTGTTTTAAGTTCTCTATAATAATACCTATTTCTGTTACAGTTATTATTATTTTGAATTATTATTATAATTATTATTAATTGTAAATATTATTATCATTATTATAATCATCATCGTTATAATCATTAATACTTTAAAGGCAAATATGCGTGGGTTAAAATGGGTAGTCAGCAAAATCCAACTCGCACTCTACCATAATCTCCCGAGGTAAACTCACGATGTGTGTTGGATCAAGGAGTTACTAGGCTATAACTCCTTGGTTGGATCGATTTAGAACACGGGCCTTCATATGAAATTGCATGCAGCACACATCTGGTAAACTGTTGCTCGAGCTGTCCCCTGAGGCAATACAGCGCTGATATAATCGCAGCGGCACTTTGATGACCGTCGGTTGAGCGAGTTGCATAATACCTACGCTCGTAACAATCTCTGACAAGGAGTACCTAATTGGTAAACAAACATTCCGAACTCGATGCATTTTCGACTCGGTCGTTCGTGAACTGGGATAATTTGCGATCGCAACTTATAACTGAACAAAGGGGGATTAATATGGATTCGCGCATCTGAAATACCGATCTGAATTGCCTTTAATTGTCATTACGATCACTCATTGCTTTTACTGCTCATTTATTATTCTCATTGTTATTAAAGGGGTAAAATATAACTTGCAAAAGCCTAGAGCTGCCCAATTAAGTGGAGACTACTGTACTACAAATAAATCAAATTCTTTTATTCAATTTAATTGTCTTGTTTCCAGGTGCAGGTGATAGCCTCTGCACACTGACATGCCTTGCACCAAGTGCTAACAGATACAATGACCGGCCTGGAGATTTCTGCGAGGGAACTAGATGTTGGGATGATGCTTTTGTTGACGCTAACACTAACAAGTTGTGCCTCTATGGAAGATGCCAGGTAAGTAAAAATTGACAAAGTACACTTTATACACACACACACAAATTTCTTTGTTGCCTATTATCACATTTACAGTGGCAATCGCACACATATATACTTCCAGTTTCTTTCCTTCCCGAATCAATTTGTGGCCTACGACATAATAGTTTTTGACTTTTTTTTTTCCCCCCTAGAATTTTGGTTGTGATGGGGTTCTGGATTCTGGGATGGTGTATGATAGTTGCAGAGTTTGTAATGGTGATGGATCATCGTGCACTTGCAACACTCAAAACTATACTGCTTCTACTAGTGGAGGTAAGACATTGTTGGTTTTAAAGACTACTAACCGATTATAACAGTAGTTTATTGACAGTCTGTTTTATGTTCATCTACTTGTGTCATTTATAACAGTAAAGATATGAATAAAAATATTCTTGTTTGTGTCACACCTGTCAAGTAGAACACATCAGTGTGTGAAAAGTTCATTCGTTCCTTTTAGAGGCTTGCCAGCTAGTGTTATTAACCAACTGTCCTATCAAACAACTTATCAAAAATAATCTTCAAAGCTTTTTTAACAATTTTCTTATTACTCTCATTTTTTATGGTTATTATAACGCTTGTCTTGATTTGTTGATGTTGTTACAGCATATAGAATGGCTGTAAGTAGGAATGCAATGAGAATGAACAGCTTCAACCCTACTATACTATACTACTATATTGTTTGCTCTCACACTAAAAAATAACATTTTCTTTGTATAGAAAGTGAAATTGCAACCATTCCTGTTGGTTCGTCTGGTGTCATGGTTGATAGTAGTGATTCAGAAACAAATATTGGTAAGTTTAAGAATGATATTATCCTTTATTTGTACTTTATTTAAATTTCAATTCATTTTCATTCCTCAATAAAGAAAGTGCAATGTTTGTATAATAGCAATTACATGAAGTGATAAACTTATAAAATAAAATAATTTATCAATTCAATATACATCAAATAAACAAAAGACAGACATAATACAAATTTATGAGAATAAAGGATTAAAAAAAGACCTTTAAGTCTTACTTAACATTGCACCTGAATTCATCCTTGCATTACATTATTACAAACATGTGAATGAGAGGACTCATTAGAGTATTAGTGATCAAATTTGGTCTGGATATAAGAAAGTTGTAACCATTTGAACTTCATTAAGAGAAATGAATACCTGACGATAATGATATATAACACTCATCACAATCAATCAATTATATGAATTGGAAATTAAAAGTTATATTCAGTTGTTCTGCTTGTACTGAAAAAAACAATCAAACATTGATGTGGTTAAATGTTTACTATGAAAGTTGACACCCTTTGCCATGTTCTAGACCTCTCATAATATTCATTTAATTACCCCTATAATATGTACGCACATACCCCATTACTCCTTCAAAGTTTTATTGCCGTCCGACCTTTTTTTATAATTTGTTAGAATTTGAAGATTTTGTTGGTGTTTCCAGTCACTCCTCTTTTCATTATGAAATGTTCTTTCATTGTTATTGATTATGTCAACTGGGTTTGCCAGTAACGAGCATTCGCTTCAATGGCAAATACCCCTCAATCCTTTTCATGTGAATTTTACCTCGTATTTGATCTGAAATAAATGACTAAATTAAAAGAAATAAAAAAAGAAATGACAAAATTATAATGCCATGGAAATCTGTAGCAGGAATCTTTGGATATGATGAAATTCACATTTGTCAAGGTATAGTAGATCTTATAGATGGTTTAAATTGTATGATGCAACATTCACCATTATTGTTTTAATTGTTTGCTTGTAGAAAACATCATCTACCTGATAGCAGGATAAATAAATTGAAATGTCCTTTCTATCAATTTGTTTTTTGCAAGATATTACTGTTAATGAAATAATAAATGTAGGAAAGAACACTGATAGGCCTTTGGGGTGAATTTTCATAGTGCTTTATACCCTTTTCCAAATGATTGCCTTTATATATTATGATTGTATTTGAGGTGCATTTTATATCTTTCCTTATTATGGTTTTATTTCTCTATAGCACAAATAAAAAAAACAACAATAAGTCTCATTGATTATGTTTTATTTCCAGGACTCAAAGTGGGTGGAACATTCATATTCGGTGTTGACGTGAGCATAAGTGCGTTTACTTTACCTGGCATATACACCGCCGGCAGTATGGATGTAGCTTATAGTAGGATGGGAGGAGACGTGGATCGAATCAGAGCACTCACTGAACCCACCACGGAGGCGATGACTATTCTTAACTATGCTAATCTAGGTGGCGCTCAAGCAACCGTTGTATACTGCACACCAGGTAAAGGACGTATTGATAATTTATATTTTTTACATTTTTTTTTGGGGGGGGGGGCAAGCTTTAGTAACAGTGAATAACATTCCAAATTTATGGAATCAGAGAAGGACTTACAAAGAAATAACCGATAATTTTGCTCATGGTATGATGCACTAGAATTAATCCTATTTGATATCATTTCATTTGTTCACCCATAATGTTACCAACATTAATAACTTGAAAGTTCAAACAATACAATCAGAAAAGCAATAAATTGGAACCTCATAAAAAGCTTATTTTCAGGATATTTCTTCATTTTGTAACCAAAGCATAGGACTGATAATAACATCTGAGACACAGAGTTACACAGCATGTTTACGTTTATAATATGTACAGACAAAGCAATTGTCTTAGCTTAATTTCTATTGCAATTTGGTTTCACAGCAAATGGAAAACTTATGATTATTTAATCACATTATAACAATTAATCAATAATTCACAATGCTGTAAATTGTCTTGGAATTTTGAAACTGCATGAGTCTAAAAACTCTACTTTAACATAGATTATTACAACATATTGGAAATTACCATCCATATACATTACATTGCTTACAATTACATATTGATAACAAATACTAACAATGATTTTATACATATACAGCCCAATGCGCCAGTTCCCCCTGTCTGAATGGTGGAACATGTACCGATGGGAGCGGTACTTACACATGTACATGCGCAGCTGGTTTTGAAGGAACTAACTGTGAAACAAGTGAGTATCTTGCCAACGGAATAAAATAGCTGTACCTAGCTTTGCCCCTAAAAAGACACGAGGGGAGCTCATTGTCCCCCTTCCCCCATGAATTTGTTGTAATTACTCCAAAATGCAAAATTCCTACACCCCAAATCCTCATGACCTTTTCTTTTCAGTATTTTGTTTATGTTGATAGCACATTTGTAGATATTGCGACTACCCTAATTGAGGTGCCACATGTCAATTTTATGTCACATGTTACACAATAAAAATTAATTCAACTGCTGTCTCCCATCCATTTCTGCTTTAAATGCATTGTATTTTTAACATTGGAAACCATCTATTTTCCAAAATTAGAACTCAATTGGAATTTGAAACAAACTTGTAATTTATTTTCAGATACAGACGAATGCACCTCTTCACCCTGTCTGAATGGAGGCACTTGTACTGATGGGGTCAATTCTTACACATGTGCATGTGCAGCAGGATTCGAAGGAGATACCTGTGCCGCACAATGTAATACAGACATTTTAATTTAATGCCATAAATTAACTTTTATTCCTTGTGCCCCAGCCGGGCAAATAAAACAAAATTTATCCTAATATAGTGGCCAAAAGATACGTAGCGCGCCCCAAATAGCCAACAAATAGCTATTGACTAAATCAAAATTTGATGATTAATATGTTTTTCTGAATAAAGATGTTAACAAAATAAGCCAGTGATAATTGGATAGGAAATCAAAATGATATCCCTCAATTTTCAGTGCACATGCATAGCAGAAGAGTGTATCTGACAACCGATCAAGAATAATGCGAGCACACACAAAATTAAATAGATAGGACTAGGATGAATTTCACATGACACTAGTAAATCTAGTAATTTGATAGTATTGATTAAAGTGATCCGTGTAAAGTGTCAGATATTGCACAAACTGACATTTGAGACTTCAATCCTATATCAATATCATTGTAAAATAGAATTGAAAGATTTGTGAAAGTTTGAAAGAAAACGAACACTGTTTACCTAGTGAAAAAACGAATATTGAGTTCATATTTTATCACCGAATACCAGTGCTGTAGTCGAGTCCACCCTGTCCGAGTCCGAGTCCGAGTCCCTGGAGTCCGAGTCCGAGTCCGAGTCCGAGTCCCGGACCTCCGAGTCCCGAGTCCTGGACATCCGAGTCCGAGTCCCGAGTCCCGAGTCCCAATGGAAAAATCCATTTTTCAGAGAATTTTAACTGTTCTTACTACAACAATTATCTTCATAAAAGACACCATCAAAGAAATGACAAAGTAATCTGCAGAAATGATTTTGGGCAATGTCAGAAGTTATTATTACAGAGTATGAGACAAATTCAATAATAAAAAAGAAAATAATTAAAAAAATTGTTGAGTAGGGCGCCCTCTCTAGGCCATGCAATACAAATTTCAAAATAATATCTCCTCCTGACCACAGCATTTTATCATATAATGAGTAACAAAACATAATTCATTTCTACATACAGATTGTAGCATAGATAATTATGTCTGGAAAAAAAAGTTTGTCTTTATATGATGTTTGATGGCATTTTTTATCGCAAAAAATGTGCGTCAATGTCATATACGAAATATAGTGAAAATATGATTGTGCAACATATTTATTCTGCCTTGGGACTGTCTATAGTCAGTTTTATACAATTTTCTGTAAGATATATCATGTATTGTTTATATAATTTTGAACGTATATTATAATTGTGCATTTTCGAATTAGTTCGATGTAGAACGCCCTCATAGTGATCGAAGGGCGCCCTCATTCCGACACATATAACCATATATTTTCCGCCTAAATTCTGCACTATTCAAAGAGAAAACCATTATTTTTATTGTTGGAAATGTTCCATCTTTTTAGTAAGAATAAGTTTGAATTCATAATTAGTATGTTCCCTTGTTAAAAAGTACTGCGGTACTACTGCGGTAAAAGTACTGCAGTAGTACCGCAGTACTTGTACTGCGGTACCCGCAGTACATTTACTCCGGTAAATTGGACGGTTGGTCGGTAAATTTACTGTGATAGTACTGTGGAACAAGTGCTGCGGTACTACTGCGGTACTACTGCAGTAATACTGCTGTACCTCGGTACTAGTACGCAGTACTACAGTACGAGTACCGCGAATTTTGCGATAGTACTGCATTTGTACTGCAGTAGTACCGCAGTAGTACTGCAGTAGTACTGCGGTGTACCACATGTACTACGAATAATGCAGTAGTACCGCAGTACTACTGCAGTACTACTGCAGTTTTTCCGCAGTACTCGCAGTACTTTTTTACAAGGGTTTATACTTTATAACTGACAATTGATGCTCCAGAAGACCAGAATAATTTATAATTCTGCCAATGATTCAGTCTATGACTACGGTATGATTTTTGATTTCGATGACTTCGCCGGCTTCAGTGAAAGTCCAAGCTGCTACAGAGACGCGTTATAATTTTTGAATGTAATTTATTTTAGATTATCTAGATCTAGAAGTTCTTTCATGAAGTTCATTCATTGTAATTTTCAAAACAGGAAAACCACATGCAATAATTTGTATGGATAAAATGTACAATTTTCTGGTGTACGAAAGGCAAAGAGCCACAGGCACCGGCATAGATCGACAAATCTATCGCTTTCATGGCCTTTTTGACATTATTATTGTTATTTTCACTGTCGGCATTCTATCGATAGACGCAATCTATACACTGTGCCTTGCGCAGTAAGAACACCGTAACTCGAGAGTAAAAGTTAGTTACGGGAAATGATTTTTTTGTTCACATAAAACACCACATTCTCACACTTTGAGCGACAATTGTAGCCCTATCAATACATTTAGGGCTGATATAATACTTTAACTCACCGATATCGTGTGTCGCTATACATGTCATTCTATAATTACGGCGAATTGTGAGATTTTCCACAATTTTCCATGCCTCTTCTTCGGTCTTTCGCGGTACTTTTTGTTCAAACTGCAAAAAAAAAATATATAACGTGCATCCGTATGCGCGAACACTTTTTCAGAAACTTAGGCAGCTAGGTACGGTACAGCGCGCGCGCCGCAAAGCTGCTATACAGAACTTGGGCGCGCCAAGTTATAGCAGCTTTGCGGCGCGCGCGCTGTACCGTACCTAGCTGCCTAAGTTTCTGAAAAAGTGTTCGCGCATACGGATGCACGTTATATATTTTTTTTTTGCAGTTTGAACAAAAAGTACCGCGAAAGACCGAAGAAGAGGCATGGAAAATTGTGGAAAATCTCACAATTCGCCGTAATTATAGAATGACATGTATAGCGACACACGATATCGGTGAGTTAAAGTATTATATCAGCCCTAAATGTATTGATAGGGCTACAATTGTCGCTCAAAGTGTGAGAATGTGGTGTTTTATGTGAACAAAAAAATCATTTCCCGTAACTAACTTTTACTCTCGAGTTACGGTGTTCTTACTGCGCAAGGCACAGTGTATAGATTGCGTCTATCGATAGAATGCCGACAGTGAAAATAACAATAATAATGTCAAAAAGGCCATGAAAGCGATAGATTTGTCGATCTAGCACCGGCATTGTCCCGGACAAAATCTTCCACGACGACTTCGACTCGAGTTCGAGTTAGAGTGGGAATAACAAAAATAATTGTGAATGCTCGGAGAACAGTAGTCTGCAGATAGAAAAATATCAATCAGTAATCACACTCCTAGTCAATTATTTGTTGTTTTTTGCTAGTGCTATTATGAGGAAGTTACGGAGAAAAGCACAAAATGATAACAATAATTTTGGCGTAACCTCCAGCTTCGATCAACATTCAACGGGAATTCTCGACATTGATCGCCTGGCCGGTCGGCCTGGCATCAACTTAGCTTACTATTACTGCATAGCGCCCTGGCGGTCTAGCTAGCGCTAGCTGCACGAGAATCTCCCGAAAATATTGTATTATTCGTACAATTTTATTTCTGTGTCCGTGTATAATTGGTGTTGACTTTCAATTATAATGTAGTAATCATCAGTTACCAAAAAAATCTTGATAAATGCCGATTCTAGGGTGATAAATGGCTCCTCGTCCTCCGTTGAAACACTCATTCTTGGTTCCGAGAACTTCCAAAGTCAGCTCAAAATCACTGTAAATCATGTACTGAAAATACCGCATGACAATATAGCGACCACTGTGACACATGCGAGTAGCGCATCGCACGTAGCGCACACGTTACTTATATACACATACTCATCAATCATACATACACGTATCGATACACGCT
The DNA here is from genome assembly GCA_037951105.1 of Echinarachnius parma. Lineage (NCBI taxonomy): Eukaryota > Metazoa > Echinodermata > Echinoidea > Clypeasteroida > Echinarachniidae > Echinarachnius > Echinarachnius parma. The sequence continues at coordinate 10,529 of JBAMJV010009031.1, read as the reverse complement.
TCCGGGCCAATTCACGTAATTCAAGAAAAGATAAAAACAAAAACCAAACAAGGGTAAAAAGAATCAATCATTGTGATTGGACAATAAAAATAGAGACTTTATCTTTTACATCATCCATTGCCATACTTCTCAACCAATCACAGTTGAGCTTACAGCTCATGACCTGACTCAGTAAGCGGAAGCTGGCCCGTGACACTGGGAGGGTTAAATAGTCGCTTCAGCTCAGGCTTTCGTAAATTAATTCACGTTCTGGCCGTAATACTTGACCGTGTCTTACGTGTTCCAAAACATAAAACGACTAATCTCAACATCTATTTAGGCATATAAATAGCTTGTTGAGGCGATGGTACGATCATTTTCCAGAATGCCACTCAAGTGAGCAAGGTACGCTAGAACAACGGGTTTGTTTTTGCTTACGCTGGGTAATGTAAATGAACGTGGGAAAACGGAACAAATGCCGGTCTCGTTGGCGGTCTCGGCCCGATTTTCGCCCGAGTCACGAGTCACCATTGGTCGAGTCCGAGTCCGAGACCGAGTCTTTTTGGCTCGAGTCCGAGTCCGAGTCCGAGTCCCGAGAAATACGGACTCGAGACCGGTCTCGAGTCCGAGTCCGGGCTCGAGTCCTACAGCACTGCCGAATACTGATGGTCTGTTGTAGATTTGTTGCAGTAATTATCATCCGTTTGATCTTGACGATAGCCGCACCCGTGTATACATGCAGCTACCCTGGTAGTAAGTCTGTGTTCGGCCAAATTGCCGATAAGGTGTTTTGGGAATTGGGAATTGATTTTTATTGCTGGCCGACCATCATATCTGCCGCCAGTCAACATCGACGGTCAGCACAGACGATATTCTATTTTTTGTGGGTAAATCCAGTGTGAGGAGGGACTCAATGTGTTGTAAATTGTGCTCGCTTCAAATCGCAGCAAGGTCACACATGCATTACGCCTGCCAAACAACTAGCGAGGAGATCGTAAATTACGGCCTCCGTTCACTCGCTTGAGTTTGGGCAAAGGAGGTCACGTAAGCTCGCTCCCACCTCTCTGCTCATGCTATGTCAAGGAGATATAGAAAAGTGCCTCATACACCTTCTTGATAATGCATAGTATACATGTAAAACAATCGTTACTACCATAATTTAACAAAGCTATACAATTTGAACAATCCCCTAAATTATTTGATTTCGTGTATTGTATTGTGTTTGTTTGTAATGATACTGTATTCTCTGACCATAATCATGGTAATGTTCGTCCATGTATAATTGTAGAGACATAAACGTATTACGCATGATTGATTTGATTTAAATTGAATTAAATCTATTTTCCAAATCAATGGGAATTCTTCTTTCAAAACTACTTCTACAACTTCTACTACTACTACTACTACTACTACTACTACTACTACTACTACTACTACTACTACTACTACTACTACTACTACTACTACTATTACTACTACTACTACTACTACTACTACTACTACTACTACTAATAATAATACTACTACTACTACTATTACTTCTACTACTACTATTACTTCTACTACTACTACTACTACTACTACTACTTCTACTAGTAGGATACTACACTATACTACTACTAATTAGTAGTAGTATAATGATAATAGTAATCGTGAATAAGTATACAACATTATATTCAAAGTAATGAATCATGGCTTCAATCTCGAGACGATGGTCAGAAATGTTGCAAAATGGGCTGAGCTTATTCAGTTGTGAAACTTGAATGACACGCTTATCGAAAGGGATGAAAAGCCTACGAAATCGGTCGAGAACAAACTGGGCTTTCAAGGGACTAAGTACGAACATTGTCCCAATCCTCCAAATCCAATTGGAAATCTAGCAGTTCCCTCAGTATACCTTGTTGTATTTGTATTAACAATGAAAGCATGGGACAGGTTTCCGTTGTTCTAATTGATATTTTGTTAAGAAAGATATTCACGATTGAAGTGTTCAGATCGATGATAAATTATCTACTGCGAAAACCGTGCACAAAGTGAGCGCACTGAGTTGATGAATATCACTTTGCATGTTTGCTCATTTCTCGGCCATAATTATAACGTCAATTTAACTTGAAATCTGCACACAACATGCAAAGATAACAACAATAATTATACATTGTATTAACCACTCATCACTTTAAAGGGATCTAGTAACTTTGTTGATACGTGCAAAAAAGTCTTAAATGGTTGGTACAATGTATATTGTTATCTGAAATGTCCACAATGTATTGTGTGAAAAATTTCAAGTAAAAAAGACGTTATATGGCCGAGTAATGAGCAACATTTTTTAGTGTGATATTCTCTCATTGCACTTACTTTGTACACGGTTCTCGCGATCCACTGGATTATTTAGCATCTGTACATGATGACCCATAAGGTTCCAGTTGTAAATATTGTTTTTATAAACGAAGGCAATTTAAAAAAAGAAACCTGTCCCATGCTCTTTTTGTTCATATACAAACACAACAAGATATGAGAGAACCGGTATAATTCCAAATGGATTTTGATCGAGGATTAAGACAATGTTACTAAATAAGTCCCTATAATAGGTGTATGTGCAAAATTAAATGCATATATCATACTCATGACATATATGAATGAAGTAACAACAATTTAATTAAAATCTGTTTGTCCTAATTAGTATTCTATTAATGATCTTAAGGGCCCTAGGGGGCTAAACCTTTATACTAAAAAATACAATATAATTTTCCTTTGCAATTTCTCATTCACCCATGAACATTGCTCGCTCAATCAATTATTAAGGGTAGTATCAAACCAATATTTCCAATGAGTAATCGATGTAATATTGTTTCAAATCGTATATTATTCCCACATAGATTAATATAAATGTAACCAATTACATTTTCCCCATAATTTGAATTTCACAAACTTTCGATTTTGTTATTCACATCTCTTATTCATTTCGATTCAATATTGTAGTTGTAGCGCTAAATATGTTATTCTTAGTTCGATAGTAATTATTGCCCCTCTTTTCCAAATGGAGACGTATCAGATTTAGAAGTGAAACTGACCTTCACCAGAAAGAGAACTTCTCTCGAGCTCTCCCAACAAAAAGCTCGAGCCACTGCCTGGAGGCCAAACACACCATCAGCTTTAGTCTTTCGTCAAGACCCTCGCGCTATATTACTGTATGCACAATTACGTTAACGGAGTGAACATCTCCCCCTGACCCCGCTCCGTAAAGCAATATCGCAGCTCGTGTAGAGAATCTCCAAACCATATGAGCCTTGACTATTAGGCTACACCAACTCGGACCAAAGTCATAACTATCCCCGTGTTCGCACACAAAAATATAGCATCTCGACTTTCTCTTCCCTCCTCTTCTGCAGTCTGCCCAAATCTCATCTGTTTTCTTTCTCCCATCTTGTGATTTATGACAGTAGGTACATATGCATGTACTTGACCACCCAAATGACCAATGTCTGGTGTAATTCTGTTTGCTGGACGATGCTCTCGGAGCGAATCGTGTTATAATTTAAAGGGATAGTTGAGTACTGGTCAAACTTAAAGGGACTAAGACCCCGTTTACAGTGAGAAAAAGGCAGGGCCGGGCCAGGCCCGGGCCAGGCCGCGGCCGAGTTGGCCCCGCAATTTTGTGCGTTTACAGTGCGAGGCCAGGCCGCGGCCTACATTGTAACCTTCCAATATTTTGTCGTAGTGGCGCTCTGCATGTAAACAAACGATTATTTTGGGGGGCGCGCCGGGGTCACAGTGTAGATCCGGTCGCGCGCGCGCGGGATATTTCCAATGAATCTTTTCCCCAATTCCCTATGTTTATGCATGTTAAATGCACGGCGAACTTTCGAATATCACAGCTGACACTTGGCTTGACACACCGAAGAAAATACCATGAAAGCGTGGGTTCGATTGTTATGGTACGGCGTCATTATCCTATGACGTAATGATCCTTTCACTTCCGGGGTAACAGTTGGCCCCGCAATTGGCCGCGCAATTGGCCCCGGTGCGTTTACAGTGAGAAAAGGCCGGGCCAGGCCGAGGCCGAGACTACCTCCAGAGCTGGTCCAAATGCGCGGCCAGTTTGGCCTCGCAATTGGCCGCGCAATTGGCCCCGGTGCGTTTACAGTGCGGGGCCAGGCCGCGGCCTGGCCGCGGCCTGGCCTGGCCTTTTGCTCACTGTAAACGGGGTCTTAGTAACATTGTCCAAATCCTCAAAATAAAATTTGAATTCTATAGCGGTTTCCTCATACCTTGTAGTATTCGTATTAACAATATAATCATGGGACAGGTTTCGGTTTTTCAAATTTCCCTTTCGTTGCAAAGATATGTACGATCTAAGTATTCATATAATAAAAACTCCGTTGGAGTTTTGAAACCGTGTACAAAGTGAGTGCAGTGAGTTAGTGAATATCACTTTATACTTTTGCTAATTTCTTGGCCATGCAACGTCCATTTGACTGGGAATTAGACTGGGAATTTTCCCTGTGGACATATCAGATAACAACAATATCATCATCACTTTTTGCACATGTCAACAACGTTACTAGATCACTTTAACAACCAAAACCTGCACCATTACGGTACAAAGTAAACACAATTTCAAACGACTAAGTAAAACCCCTGTTATCATTTTAAAAGAGCTGTTACAACTCAAGAGGGCGCTATTTAAAAAATCAATGGTTTCAGCCTTTTTTAATATACAATTGTGCTCTTAATGTTTGTTAAAATAATGATTCAATAGAGCATTAGAGCTATCATCAACGACTTTTTAAAAACCTATTCTGATTTTGTTCAAAGTAGTCTTCGAGCATTTGTTAAATTTTTTATAAAAAGTCTAAATATCGCCCGGTGAAGGACATTTTGAATACAAATATATTTTTGGATATTTCAGCCGTTTCATAACCGATTTTGATCCAATAACGTTTATTCTGTCATACAAATTGTATGTTCTTTCGAATTAGTTGACAGTCGGTTTTTCATTATCTCACAACAAAATATCGGGGGGGGGGGGGGGGGCATGCACTTCGGGTCTAGTTCGGGAAATATCAATACTCAACACTTATACCTTTAATTAAGTTGACTACATAATAACCGACTTTGGTCTATTTCATTACTTACTCAATTGAAAACCAAAATGTTGAACTCAAGAACTCTATTTTACCTACCAGGTCTTCGACCAGACATCAAATCATCAACTTAGTCTATAATCGAATGCAGGAGCCGCGGAAAGATTTTGAAAGTGAGGGGGGGGGGGGGGCTCATCGAGGAGTTGAACACCACCCTTCCCACCCAACCCATCTCGCATGAGTATCATTTTTCAAATCAGTGTTATTTTATGCTTTTGTAATTTTGTTGAAGCCCCAAAAGTGGAGGGCTGCAGCCCCCCCCAAAAAAAAGTGGAGGGCTGCAGCCCCCCCCCCCCCCCCCCCCACTAGTTCCGCGGCCCCTGGAATGTACCAGTAAACACCACCGTCTCTTCATATAAATATGATGTGGAATTGTGAACAAACTTGTTACTTTATCCGACCGTTTTTACCTAATCTTTGTTGCTCGGACCCCTTTCTTGCTGACTAATTGTGTAAACATCATTCGTATGGTGACAGTATAACAAGTTATTTGATTAATCATTTACACAAACATACATACACACGCAGTGGCGTAGTTACGAGGGGGGTACGGGGGGCACGTGCCCCCCCCCCCCCCAATAATTTCGAAAAACAATAGAAAACATAAGGGGCCATTACAAAGAAATACATAACGTGTGCCCCCCAATAATTGTCGTCCCCCCCCCCCCCCCAATCAGTCCGACCACGCTACGCCACTGTACACACGTAGGCTACAGATCAAGCAAAACCCAAACAAAAGTACACGGAAACAAACAGTCATCAACAATTCAATTTAAATTATCAATATTTTAAGCAATTACTGAATTAATCGGTTAGCGCTTAGCATGCACAATTACTGTTTAATTGTAAAACTGAAAGTAAACAAAACTTACCAAATGAAGACTGACAATACGTGTGAAACATTTACTGTTCATATTTCCATTCTCAGCTCAAGTCACTATTATGTTTCCCGTTTAAGAACGTGCAGAAGATAAATCCTCATATACAATCCTGAGTTCACCTTGATATCATAAAGTACAGTTCTTTAATTATACTAGGGCAAAGCATATGCATCTCGTTTATGATACTGGAAACTGTCACCCTTCTAATGTTCTCAGCATAGCAATGCCAAAGTGCCATAAAAAGCCTATAGATACACCCGCATGCAGGTCCCAGATCTCAGCACTTTCATAGTAACATGTGTGAAGAAGGAAAAATGTCTTAATTTCCCGCGCTTACAAACACGTATTGGTAGTAGACTTCATGGCTTAAAGAGATACTCAAGTTATGGTGCAAATGAAATCTGCCAAAATGGTAATCAGCAAAACTTATTGCTTGGGTGAGTTTAAGTAAACTTAATATGGCTCCATCACGCGTGATTATTTCGCAAGCACTGCAATTTAATAAATCTTCCTTGGGAATAAATTTGTCCATTACGTTGGTCACCGTCAGAATATTCAAGTGTTTCCATACCCTATATACATTGAAAACGATATCAGCATTTCTGATACATTACAACGCCTCTATTGTAATTGCAAGTACTAAGTTCACATTGATTTCGTACCAAAATGTGTTTCAATTAACAGATGGCAATTATTTACATTGTATAATGAAAGTATAGTACAAGTACTATACTGTAGCTTTAATCCATAATGCCCATTACGCAGATCAAGGGTGAAGGATAGGTCTACGATGGTAGTAAACATCAATTTGCCTTACAATAATACAAATGTCCAGCGTCGCAGTGTGGATGATGGTCTGATCAGGGCTATGGGAGTCAATGGTCAGGGTGTGACACTCGAATGATTGGGGCCCCCTTATTTATATCTTCATTTTTGTTCAGATTGTCCCTTTATGTTTACTTGTGTGTTTGTTACATTATGGGGGCATGTGCCACCCCATTGAATGTATCTAGTAAGTTGCCCGAATCCTCTCAAATACCACCTTCCTGGTCATACCTAGTTGTATTCCCCACAATAGAAGCATGGAACACGTTTCGGTTTGACGAATTTCGCTTTTGTTACTATTGAAGTGTTCAGAAAGTTAAAGGGGTAATACAATTTTGGTATGGCTGAACTTTAAAATAAGAAGAAACAGAATACCCCGCCAAAAATTAAACATACAAAATCACTACACTGCGACGTAGGTGGTATTGGTGTACTCCCACGGGTACATCACACCATGAACCTACTGATTACACCAAGGAGGTACTAGCAAAGGCACAAGCTCTGAAACTCGTATGCGGTCATGAAATAACTTCACTGGTCAGAAACCAGGGGCGGATCTAGCTTTTTGCTAATGGGGGGGGGGGGGGGGTTGACCCAATGACGATGCGGATACCTTTTCAGCTCAGTGTATATCGACCTGCACCTGTTTTTCAAAACAGACTCGATAACATAAGGATCAAGATTCGGAAAGCAGGCATGATAATATCAGGCATAGATTATAAGCTCATCATCTGGATTACAGACCTCTCGACAAATTATCGATAGGTGTTACGTGTGCGCGCGTGCGGTGCACGCTCTGGGTGCACCAGCGGCGCCGTACACTAGCTGCGATTGCATGAGCTATATGCAGCTATAATTATGCTAGAGCGGGTCTGCGCGCGGCCGGCGTGCAGGTTGGGGGGGGGGGGGGGGGGTAGAAAGAGGGGAGAAACGGAGGGCGGTGGCGGGGGTTGGCTTCACCAAGGCCTAGCGCAGGACTAGCTCTAGTATAGAACAATCCGCTGATCTCAAGATATGCTTAGGCATGCTTCACCTAGGTCTAGCGCAGGACTAGCTATAGTATTGAACAATCCGCTGATCTCAAGATAATTGGTGTAAAACTAATAGACCGCTTCTGTAATGTATGCAAATAATATGCGTTTGACGTCAGACCGCGGTTTACATCGTCAGACCCCGGTTCAAACCGCGGTTTACATCTATGGAATGCCAATTGTAAAATTACTGATGGAGAGAGAATGTGTACCATCAACATTGTTAACAAGTTACATTCTCTCTCCATCAGAGGCGAGCAGCAAGATTCGTTCTTCAACAATACCGCCATTCTGAGAGTGTGTCTGCTATGATTCAACAACTTCAATGGAGTACACTGGAAAGACGCAGACACATCTCCTGCCTTAGCCTCCTCTACAAAATTCAGAATGGCATGGTAGCAATTACACCTGACCAACTCCTCACACCAATGGCCCCAAGCATCACCAGACAATACCACCCAAATAAGCTCAAGCATATACATACTCGAACTCAGCTTTACCAGAACTCCTACTTCCCACAAACTGTAACAGCATGGAATGCGCTCCCCAATAATATCTTGGCTTCTACATCACTAGGAGCCTTTGCGGGAGCAGTTGCCTCAATCGGCAATTAATGGGACACCTCACCGGTTCCCCTCGACTCTACGTCCTGACTGATGGACCCTGTCGAGTACCCAAGTAGAAGTAGAAGTAGAAGTTTACAATTGGCATTCCATATATGTAAACCGCGGTTTGAACCGGGGTTTGTACAAACCTCATTTGTGAATACGGGCCGATCGGAATAAATAATTATGGCGCCCACATAATTCATGTATTCAAAGATTTAAAAAAAATGAAAAATGCCTACACCTTTTCATAAAAATAATGTTCAAAACATGTTTTTTGTTGATGATTTCTCTAATCATAATTATTTCAACAAACATCACAGTCATGCATAATTTTGTATGAACAAAATAATCGTTTAGAATGATAACATCTTGCAAGCTTATAGCACCTGAAACGTATTGTTTATTGTTCACTCATTCGTATATAGTGTTGTTAATTGTATTGTAATTAGATTGTAATTATGAAATAATATAAATAATTATAAATGGAAAATTGTATTTAAATTGAAAGTGTTTTAAATTGTAATTCTTCATTCATGCTGATCTTTATTATTGTCAATTATTTTGTAATAATTGAAATGTTACAATTATTATGGAAAAGTTAATTGTATTTAATCGTTAATTGTATTTAATTGTATTTAATCGTTTTGATCCTTTTGATGTAAAAGTTAATTGTATTTAATCGTTTTAATCGTTTTGATCTGCTGATTAAAAAAAGTTATGTGTTCAATACTTTGTTATTGTTTGTATGTAAGGAATGAAAACAAAATATCAATGAAAACAAAAAAGGCTTTTTAATGTAGGTTTTCCCATTCATTTTAACACTTTTGTCATTCAATTTAATTAATTTGTAATTCAAATTCGTCCCGAGGAACCACCAGAGCGGAAATCCTAACTTCAATTTCGTCTTTCGTCGATCAATTTAACACAAATAGTCATTAGTATTCACGCATCAATTTCAATCGCTGGTTATATATCAATATTATTCTTTCGTTTATGCTCGTAGGCCTATATTGAGAAAAGACCTTTTAAAAAGATGTCCAATGAACATTTTCTGGACATCAAGGGTGATAGATAAATATGTACGTCAATCGTCAGGCATGTAGTGGGCGTGGCTGATTTCTCTACTGTGAGTGGTTGATGATCGAGTAATGCGAACTGTCCTCAAACTCTCAATCTGTCAGAAAAATCACACTAATATTACCCGATCATGTAATTTAAGAAGCATTGATTGTATAAAATAGTTTGTGTGAGTGGTGTAGCTAGCTAGTAAATATTAATTGGCTAGCTTTGTACTAGTTTATCATCGCGGCGGCTTGTAAGTTAGCTGTGATTGCCAGTGTTTAAGAGGATATCATGCTCGGATGAATATTAAATAGTACTCCCGCTACGACGTAACTTTGAAATGCTTCTCGACATTAAAATTAGAGTGAAAAATACCCTGTCTTAGCTTGTAAATTACTTTCTTGAAAATGAAGAAGTCACTAAATGAGACATATAGAAATGACCAGCAACTCATAATTAAGGGAAATATGTAGAATTAATTACATAATTCAAGTAATTGACTGAGAAAATAACATGCATCCGCCTTCATTCGTATTGACGCAAAAGGTACATTTCGTGAAAATTTGACCTGTGACCTTTGAACTTTGACCTCATGACCCTAAAATCACAGCACATAATTGGCCTATCAAGATACATAGATATACCAAGTTTTGTGACGATTTGTCATTTGGTTCTTGAGAAATTGCAGAAACAAGATATTTCGTGATTTTTTTTGACAATTTTGACAATTTTCAAAAATTGATAATTCAGAAAATGGTCATAACTTTTTCAAAAATGATCGGAAATGTCTGAAATTTAGAGAGAATGCTCACGGAGATGTCTTCTTAGTTTTAAATTTTTTTTATTCAAGATCGGAGCAAGCCCTACTTTTTGTTGTTGTACCGAAGTATTTAGATGATATTGTGTTCATGGAACATTACCAGCCAACTGCAGTTTTTGGAAAATTTGATGTCCTGATTTTCAATAATAATCTTTTTAAAAAAAATCTTCAGGGTTAGT
>JBAMJV010009030.1:0-45569 GCA_037951105.1 Echinarachnius parma | reverse complement strand
AATCAATTGACCAGTAGCTGCACATTTATCAGTCTAGAATTACAATCTATAGTTGCCCCATCATGTTGGATTGAAGTTGTGGTACTATTGTGATGGTCTTATCACGATACAGAGTGTACGCGTCAGATAAGTGTTCAGATTTTCAGCTAGTATTCTCTAAATCCCCCAAAATTGCACATTTATTTTGTGATTTTACTCAACCCCTTGCATTTATGGTAACACTGGAGGCGACGTACAAAGTCTGTATCATGGGATTTCAGAGCCTCAAGAGGAGGGTTTAAAAATTCAGTGATGTTTAGAATCTGAAACCGTTTAGATGTTAGCATTGGTTGAGACAGAACGATTGTCCTGATTATAAATTGGCAACAAATGAAGGAAGATTTCCTCTAAATGAATCATTGCATTCTGGACCATCTAGTATGATCATGATTAATTAAATGAGTTGTTAGAACATATTGATAAGACCATGATTGATTAGACTATATGAGACCAAGTTGGGACCAACCAAAGTACATGTAGTAAACTTATGTTGTGCTTTGTTAGAACTGAACCATACTGTGGTAAACATATATATCAGCCCCTAAAGTCATTAGCTTCTTTAATAGGTACTGGACTGTGTAGGAAATACGTCAGATCACCTAATAGCCAACTACTTAGACCAATGATGATGATGTGGAAGTTTAAATTAGGTTAAACGAAAAGGAAATTGTCTTCAGGAATCCTCTGTTTCTTATTTGATGCAGTCAGTTATTGTACCACCCTTGTAGTTATAAATAGAAAAACTTCCAGTAGCGTATCCTGGAGTTGGTCTTGGGTGGAAGGGAGTGGGGGGGGGGGGGGGGGGGGGAGGGGGTGTGCATAGTTTCCATGAATGGGGATCCATGACGCAACCATAGCAATAAGGCAATTTGTAAAAACTGATTAGACGGCTGTTCTTCTTCTTCTTCTTCTTCTGGGTGTAGTACAGTCCACCTACTGGTGTATCGCGTAATGATATGGGAGGGGGGGGGAGGGGGGAAGAGACCCCTGCCCCCTGGACCCTCTATACACCATACTGATCAGCTCTGTGTAACATAATTTTGTATTGTAAACTAAGGGAAACTTTGTAATATTTTTTTCTTCTCATCATTTGCTGAGTCCGTCATTTCATCCGACCCTGTGGAGAGCATACATACATGTACAGTAAATCTGCTGTAAGAGGTGCTTTGGCAGATGCTAGGCTTCATACATATAGGTCTGTATGTTGAATGCCTTCTCTGTACATGATGTTGTTACATTTTGTTTCGTTGAGAACTTAGACTCTGTTATAGAGACAGGGTGCTAACTGCTAATTCACTTTTTTGTACTCCGAGATAATCAAGTTTTGGAGCCTTGTAGAAACTAAATTGAGTTCTTTTTCTATTTTTCATGAATATTCTCAAAATTATAAATGTTTTAACCAAAAAACTTGCATCGCATAGAGAAGGCCACAACCTACAACAAGATGGGTATGTAGAACTCAATGTAGCAAAACAAATTGACTGAATTTTTTACATACGAAATCCACAAACTTACTTAAACCCCTCTAATTGGGAAAAATAAACCTCACCCCTCGATGTTACCCGAGCGAAAAGTGGATAAGAAACAGCTAGGGGGTCCAGGTCGTAAAACACGTGGCGAGCCTTCTTAAAGGGACTTAGTAACATTGTCCAAATCCTCAAATAAAATTATAATTCTTGCGGTTTCCTTATACCTTGTTGTATTCGTATTAACAATAAAATCAGGGCACAGGTTTTCGGTTTTTTTCAAATTTCCTTTCGTTACAAAGATATGTATGATGAAGTATTCCAGATAAGCAAAACTCCGGGCGAGTTTTTCTTCTGTGTACAAAGTGAGTGCATGTGAGTTAATGAATATCACTTTGCATTTTCGCCCCATTACTTGGCATACAATGTCCATTTGACTTGAAAATTTTCACACAATACTCCTGTTGGACATATGAGATAACGATAATATACATTGCATCAACCATTCATCACTTTTTGCACATGTCAAACAAGTTACTAGATCCCCTTTATCTAGCATCCCGCAAATCCTCACTTGGGTAGGTTACCATGTAACAACCGCACCTCCCTCATCACGCCAGCCGAACAGCTGGGGCGAACACGGAGTATCCGGCGCGCGCTGTGTTTTTTGTTCCCAGGCCATGACATCTTTCTACCCGGGTATCGTTCCGCGGCGGCCTTCTTAATAGACGGTTATCAGGATGTCCGTCCGATGTCGTCCAGATGTTATCCCGAATTTGAGCTTCTTAATAGAAACGGTGTAGGACTTCATGCCGACAACATCAGGACGTCACCGCGACTATTTTTTTTATTAAGAAGGGGTTTTAATAGTTAACTCTAGCAGTTCTTCACATTCCTTGTTGTTTTTTGTATAACATAACGTACAAGCATGGAAGTTGGAACAGGTTTGTTTTTTTCTAATTTCTATTTTCCTTAAAAATATATTAATAATTGAAATGTTAGGATTTGACACTATCCACTGGATAAATAAAACTGCTGTACAAAGGCAGTGCAATGAGTTAGTGAATATCACTTTGCATTTTCTCTCATTATTCAGTCATGCCATTCATTTACCATGGAATTTTCACAAATAACCCAGTGAACAAATTACAGAAATACAGTATGCTATCAACATTTCTTCAGTTTTTGCACATGTGTAAACAAAGTTACTAGACCCCTTTAAACCTATTTTAGTACTAGAGTTAGATGTAATGTACCATGTACCTAGTATTAGACTGATCACATTTCTGTCGTAGAAGTGTAAACAATGCTTCATTAATTTAATCTTGTAATCATTAATAATTTGTTTCATTTACCCAGGTTAGCATCTTCAGTCCATTTTTATGTTCTCCATACATTTAGAGATTAGGTGTAGTTTAAAGATATTCTTGAGCCTTGGCACTTGTGCTTGTTAGAATCATAGATGTGAAAGCATTAGCCTTAAAACAAGGCTAGTAGTAGTAGTGGTGGTTGTCAGGTGACTGCCAAACATTTGCCAGCCAGACTTTGATGCTTAACTAGCTACTTGGCATAGCATGGGTCCTAATCAGACGAACGAACCCAGCACAGATCGCAACAATCTGCGTCAGGACTGCGCACAATTTCTAGTACTAGGTAGTTCTACTCATAATAATATTGCCACGTGATGTGACTGACTGACGGAAGAGAGAAAAAAAAATAACAACTTATAGTGGGAGTACATGAAAGCTTGCATAATCTGGTGCATTCACGTGCACAGGAGGAAATGCCATGGCAACAAGGCCAAGGCTGTAAACAGTCTGGCGCCCGGCAACCAGATCGAGCCCCATTCTTGTCTAGAAGTAGTAGAACTTCATGTTAGCCATGCAGCCAGGTGAGCAGTTAGTGTTGTGGTTATATTAAAGGTGCACCTGTAAAGTGTCAGATATTGCCCAAAATGACATTTGAGACTTCAATCCTGTACCAAAATTATTGTAAGATATGTCCGAATGATGTGTGAAAGTTTTATTGGAAAAGAACACTGCTTTCCTGGTTAAAAAGCGGAAATATGCGTCAGCTTTTACGACGAATTACTGTATGACGTCTATTAGGTTTATGACCGTTCATTAACGCTCTTGAGCTGAATGATAGATATCGTCATACTAAAGGGGCATTTGAAAAAATCTAACCCTATTTTATTCTTCTCTTACCATAAGCTAAACAACACGGTAGAAGAGAAACGAGGAAGCTCCAAGTAATTTTTGTGGAGTTAGACACTTTACAGGCATCCCTTTAAAGGGATCTAGTAACTTTGTTGACATGTGCAAAAAGTGATGAATGGTTGGTGCAATGTATATTGTTGTTATCTCATATGTCCACAGGGTATTGTGTGAAAATTTCAAGTCAAATGGACATTGTATGGCCAAGTAATGAGCAAAAAGGCAAAATGATATTCAGTAACTCACTGCACTCACTTTGTACACGGAAGAAAAACTCGCCCGGAGTTTTTCTTATCTGAATACTTCAATCATACATATCTTTGTAACGAAAGGGAAATTTGAAAAACCGAAACCTGTCCCGTGATTTTATTGTTAATACGAATACAACAAGGTATAAGGGAACCGCTAGAATTAAAATTTTATTTTGAGGATTTGGACAATGTTACTAAGTCCCTTTAACCAAGGTCTCAGGCGGAAATCAACCTGACGATTATATGTCTTGCTGCCACAAACTGAGGAAGTGTCATGTACGTGTTATGTTTGCTCCTTGCAAGGACAGCCACACATTTTCCTGTAGTTTATCAAACTTTTTTCCAGTAGTGTATCAAAGAACGGGGCTCTTCCAAGTATTGTTACATGAATTTCTCATTAAATATAAATTTATTTTTTGTAGCGTTTAAATAGTTGTTTATAGTTTAAATGTCAAATTCGTTTTAACCCGTTCCCTTTGAGTTTCTGAAATCCCCGTAGACTTTGTACAAAACCAACCCGGTTCCTGTAGTCAAGGGATAATGTACATACGCCCAACAGTTTCAGATTGTTGTGGACAATAAATGAAACCATTTCAATTCAATTCAATTAACTTCTTCCTTAGAAGTGTATTGCTGATGATATGTCCTTGCTTGTAGTTACAAGTACAAACAGATTGGGTCAAGCTTGTCTCATGAAGATTCCTAGATGCATGAATTTTGTAAAGAAAATGTGAGTGCATGCAATAAAAAGACCAATAATTACAAGAAATCACATAAAATGGTGATTTTTAAAAGAGAATGTTATGCATGGTGCTTACAGAGATTGATTTATCCCTATAAATAACCCAAAAGAGGCCCTTATAGTCATTGCACCCTGGATAAATTTACATCTATGTGTCTTTAATGCAAAATAACTGTCTGAACCTAAAAGTGTCATGACCATGCGTGCAAGACTTGAAGACTAGCCCACCAAAATACAATATCAGTTTTCCCTAGTAAGTAGTACTATTAAAAGTGGAATGTGTTGAATTGGATCAATCTCAGCAAGGGATTAGCAAGACTGCAGATCATGTTCCCTGACCCTGGCCTCATTACATGGTCATGTAGCCAATGCCACTGGCAAACTTTGACAGCAAACTTCAGCTTACTATTTAAAGGGTACCACCACCCAAAAATAATATTCTTATAACATTTTTAGTAGTCCATTTCAACCTAAAAGTTCAGAAAAAAATGTTTCCAGAAAAAAATGATATAATTGGAAAACCCATCACCATACTAAAGGCAAAGCACGCGTTCATGGGTCTGCATAAAAAGACTACCTTTTGTCTAGGTCGAACGCATCGTCCGGGATTATATTGTCTCCAAACGTCTGCGTGAATAGAATTGGCACTCTCTCAGACGTTTGGCACATACGGAACCATGAGGTCATGTTGGTTCAGTAAGTGGTGGTAATTAATTGTATTGTTTATGAATAACACACCCCTTTGCAAAGTGTTAAGCATCTATTTAATATCACAGAACGGCACCAAAACAAATAGTTATGTGTTGTTCTTTGCTTGGTGGTCCCCTTTAAGTAACATGTCTCTTTTTAAAGAGAGCCGTTGTTGCTAATACCATTTTCATACTGACTTCTGTTGTTATGACACCAAGGAAATAACTACGGTATAATGATATTGACCGTTGACTGATTTCATCCCTCTTTTCAGTAGACATTTCTCAGGAACTCTTTCATGTTGAGTGTTTCATCAGTGCGGCTGACACTGATGGAATTATTAAACTCTCTGGAGCACTCTTTAACCAAAATGTCACGTTTAGTCACAGGACATGAGGGATAGTGTGTGTGCATGGCTGTGAATCATCCTTATATCATAGTACGTTGTATTTTAGGCCATCTTCAATGATCTTAACATTATCAAAATCCTTAACCCTTACGTACAACTGTAGATGTAGAACTCTAGAGGTTCTCACATACCTCATTGTAAGCATGGAACAGCCTTCAGTTTTCCTAATTTCTCTTGCGTTATTTACAAAATAAGGGAATACATATTGGAAACAGAGGGATCCACTAAAAAGAAATGCTTGTAAATTGTTGGAACCCTCAAATAATAATCAAGACTAATTAGTAAATTTATTAAATAAACAAGTCTGTTATTAAACATATTTATATATAATCATATAGGCCAAGACCTAGTCGAGATGTAAGTTGTAACCATGTTGTTCACTCAAATAAGGACAGATCTAAGGTCAAATCTCAAGAGGTGGTGCCTGCACCTGATGGACTTTGGTATTACATTTATCACATTCATAATATGACTCTGGTGATTGTTGATGTTGTAAAAATCCTGATTAGGCGTCCCATAAATCTAAACATTAGATAAATAACACAACACACCTGAGCAACTTCGTGCCTGGGTTGTCTCATTGTCTGGATTATATTGTATTTTTTGTTTTGACAGCTGATTTCAAAACAATACCTCCAATAAAAGTCAGTGATCCGAGCTTCATGTACAAGTATGTATAGAAATAATAATGATTCGTTCATTGTCAGCAGAAATGGTTTTCTGTAAGGGTTTGGGTACAAGTGAATATACAACAATAATAATCACGTACTAAATATGTTATTGTGAAATGAGTTATAGTTAAATATTATCATGAGTATATAACGTAACAAGATGACTCTTCATAATCAGATCCATACATGTTCCAAGAAATACTTTTCTCACAAATTCTCATGTTCCAAGAAACATTTTTTCTGACAAATTCTCATGTTCTGTTGAAACCTAGAATCAAGAACGACAAATGGTTTAGGCCAGCATTATGTCTGTTTTCCTTGACCTAATCATATATGTAATTGATTTCAAATTGATGCACATACATTGTGAAAACTTTGTCATCTGTCGGGTATCCCAGTGGTATAGTTGCTGGGGGGGGGGGGGGGGGGGCATGTGCCCCCCAATAATTGCACAATCAACGACAAATATAAAGGGAAAATCCTTACAAAAATAAAGAAAAAAATAGTGTGCCACCGAATAATTTGCATGCCCACCCCCTCCCCCCTATCAGCCCTATCATGCTTACAAAAATGAAGAAAAAGATAGTGTGTGCCCTCGCAAGTTATTTGCGTGACCACCCCCCCCCCCCCCCTCCCCCAATCAGCCCAACCATGCTATGCCATTGATGTTACCTCACCTTATTTTTTTATAATCCTCAGCTGGATTTCCTAGTAAAATGTCTAGGTCACTGTGGTACGATTTAAAGTGATCCGTTAGATTTTTTTTCCAAAAGTGATATTTGAGACTTCAATCATATATATACCGATATCATTGTAAGATTCTACTGAAAGATGTGTTATAGTTTCATAGACAATAAACAGTGATTACCTATTGTAAAAAGTGAACATTGATGTAAGATTTTACCTAATACCCATTTATTATTTTTTTTTACCTCAATTGATATCTCTGGTTAGGGGGATATATGAAAAATCATAACCCATTTCATTCTTCTGGTACCATATTAAAGGGACTTAGTAACATTGTCCAAATCCTCAAAACAAAATTTTAATTCTACCGGTTCCCTCATACCTTGTTGTATTCGTATTAACAATAAAATCATGGGACAGGTTTTGGTTTTTCAAATTTCCCTTTCGTTACAAAGATATGTATGATCGAAGTATTCAGATAAGAAAAACTCCGGGCGAGTTTTTCTTATCGTGTACAAAGTGAGTGCAGTGAGTTGGTAAATATCACTTTGCATTTTTGCTCATTACTTGGCCATGCAATGTCCATTTGACTTGAAATTTTCACACAATACCCTGTGGACATATGAGATAACAACAATATACATTGCATCAACCATTCATCACTTTTTGCACATGTCAACAAAGCTACTAGATCCCTTTAAGAAGCCAAACAGCAAGGTACAAAAGAAATGTGGAAGCTCCAAGTGATTTTGGTTGAACTTTACAAAATTAATGGTTAAATGACAATAACTTTCTGCCTCAGATATCATCATAAATCTTCTTCTTTACCATAACATTTCAGAGATCTATTTAATATGTGAAGTCTGATAAAAATGTATGATAAAACTAGAGGAAGCCCAACAATTTTCCGTGCTTATTTTCATTATTTGTGCTTGTTTTACTTGGCAGATGATGGAATGAAATTGGGTTGGGTCAGGTCACTGTGAGCAGGGTGAAGGGGTTGTGGATAACAGGCGAATCCAAATAAAGCATGAACAAGCTAGATATCTTTGAGAAACTTGAGGATAATGGCTCAAACTTTAGTATTAACCCCTTCCCTTCAAGATTCTGAAATCCCCATAGACTTTTTACATAGCCCAGCTGGTTCCCATAAACAACATGTTAAAGGCACCTTTTTAAAGTGGGGTTGTGCAGGATACACAAACACATACATTTTACAGTAGCTTAGACCTGCTTACTTGGCCGATGATGGAACGGGGTCGGGTCAGGTCAGAGAAGGGGTGGTGGATGATAGGAGAGGCTAAGCAGGAGCAAGCTAGATATCTTTGAGAAACCAGATGAAGATGGCTCAAACTATTGGTATTAAAGGCACCTTTTTAAAGTGGGGTTGTGCAGGATACACAAACACATACATACAGTAGCTCTTAGACTTGGCCATGATGAAACGGGGTCGGGTCAGGTCAGAGAAGGGGTACTTGGATGATAGGGGAGGCTAAGCAGGAGCAAGCTAGATAGCTTTGAGAAACCAGATGAAGATGGCTCAAAGTGTTGGTATTGAAGGCACCTTTTTAAAGTGGGGTTGTGCAAGATACACAAACACATACATACATACAGTAGCTCTTAGACCTGCTTACTTGGCCGCTGATGGAACGGGGTCGGGTCAGGTCAGAGAAGGGGTGGCGGACTGGTGGATGATAGGAGAGGAAAAGCATGAGCAAACCAGATACCAGAACGCCAAGTCTGTCAAATTCTGCTTGATCTTTGACAGTTCATAAATAATG
Organism: Echinarachnius parma; assembly: GCA_037951105.1. NCBI lineage: Eukaryota > Metazoa > Echinodermata > Echinoidea > Clypeasteroida > Echinarachniidae > Echinarachnius > Echinarachnius parma. Next base: position 36,617 of record JBAMJV010009030.1, on the reverse strand, counting down.
GCTGATACTGTGATATTTAGTGGCGTAGCTAGGAGGGGGGGGGGGGGGGGGGGGGTACACGGCCCATACACCCCCCCCCCCATAATTTGACAATGACAGTAACAAACATAAGGGGGAAATATGTGACATAAAATAAAGAAATACATGAGGAGTGCCCCCCCCCCCCCCTCAGTATCACAACACTACGCCACTGTTGATAGTACAGTTATTTTTTTAATGATACCATCATAATAAAACGTTTGCCCAAACTAGAAGCCTGTCACTTGGACGTCAAGTGGGTAGGTCTATAGTATAAACAACTTGAAAAGAGATTGGGATGAGTGTGTGTATCAGCATAGAACTACTACTAGTAGGTCTATGGTATCAGAAGAGGCCTTCTGTTATCAAACAAGCCTTGCACAGAACAACTTAGTAATCATACTGTACATGATAGTGCTGTGTATCTGTTATTGTTAGTTCTAACTTCTAAAATCATTTTGCATTAGTGTAGAATGTGTCAATTGACAATGCAAAGTACCATTGTGAGATTAATGAATAATCAATTAATCATACAGACTTGCTGAATGATGTTTTGTAAAACCTTTACAATTTTAAAATCTCTTAACTCATTTTCCCTACATACAGCTCCAGTGTCTAATTAAATCGGTTAATAAGCACTGCAAAAATAAGCATCACATTTTTTTCTTTCTTCCTGAGTAGAACTATTTAAATGTGTTATTTCTTTTCAAAGTTGAATAAATTTTTCAATAAAACAAATGTATATTTTATTTGTTGTGTATGAAAAACATGAAAGCGGCGATTATATAATTGTTGGAAGAAATTCAAGGTTTCTGACCATTTCAATTTCATTAACATATAGGTCAATATAGTCTACACATGATATACAGTACTTTCGGATCATATCATCATGAACTTTCTAAGAGCAAGTCATGAGTTTCAGATACTACAGGCTCGCCCTGCGGTGGTTGTTAGGGAAATCATCAATAATTAAGGCACATTTAGTTTAATTAAATGCTAGTGTAGGTAAGGCAAATGCAGCAAATTAGTGCCTTCCCCCAATTATATCTTAAAATAGAGCCTTAACTGATGTTGTTTTCCATATCCTCCAAAAGACCATAACGTTGAACCAATGATCTTGAGTTAAAGGGATTGAGTAACTGTCTGAATCAACTAAACTCACTTGCACTCTAGTAGTTCTTCCGTGCCTTGCTGTTTTCCTCTTATTGATTGACGTATGACATTGGTTTTTGTTTTTCATATTTCCAATTTGTTATTGAGACATTTGTTATTTAATTTGAAATCAAAATTAGAATCTTTTTAACTTTGTACAAACCATAAATATTGCAATGTGTAAGTGGAGAGCATTTTGCATATTTTGGTAATTTCTTGCCATATGACGTTCATTTATCATGAAACTTCCACACATTACTTATTGACTTATCATTCAACCTTTGTCAGTTTTTGCATTACTGGCAACATAGTCACACTATCTCTTTAAAGGGCTGTAGTAACTTTGTTGACCTGTGCAGAAACTGGCAAATTGTTGATAAAATGTGTATTTCTATGATCTGATACATGTATGTCCACTGAGTAATGTGTGAAAATTCCATGGTAAATGAATGTCATATGACCGAGTAATGAGCAATTTATGTTTAACTGAGCATTCATAATTATCCACTGGATAATCATAGATCTGAAAACTTCAATCATACATATTTTTTTGACGGAAGAGAAACTTTGAAAACTAAAATCTGTTCCATGCTTGGATCAATTGGTAATTCGATTACAACCAGAGACTTCCTAGACTTCCAAGTAAGTTTTTGAGAATTTTGAGGAATACTAGACCCCTTTAAGTCTCTGCTAGATGCAGGTCCCAATAAAGTGCACAGCGATACACATAACACAGGGGCTTGTGGTGATATGACCCCTGAAAGACTGAACATGGGCTAGCTCTCCGTAATTAATTGCTCAGATAGACTTGGAAAGTAACCACCAAAACTCATTCACTTTTCCCCCTCTGATATTGATGCATCGCAGTTGGACGTCGTTACCCGCAACCACGTTTCATTTAAAGGGGACCACCGGGCAAAGAACAACACAGGCTGTTTTGGTACCGTTGCTTGTCCAGCACTTTAGCAAAGGGTTGTGTAAATCATAAACAATACAACTAATAACCATCATTACCATCACTTACAGAACCAACATGGCCTCATGGTTCCGTATGCGCCAATTCTATACCCACATACGTTTGGAGACAATAGAAGCATGGTGTAGATGCGTACATCCTAAGAAAATGAACTTTTCTTCATCTGCAGACCCATGTACAATTACCATAGTTTCGTGATGGGTTTTCGAATGACATAATTTGTCTTGAAACCAATTTTTCCTGAACTTGTTGGTGGAATGGACTACTAAAACTAAGTTATATTTCATTCATAAGAATATTATTTTGGGTGGTGGTTCCCTTTAATTTCTCTTAGTCTTTCCCAAAGCCTGGGCTCCACTTAGGGCGCTCAGGGCAGGCCTGGTGGCATGCCACTTATTCAATGAGGACTGATTTAGATGTCTTGATTTCATATTTATTATGCTGTTTAGAAATATTGCATCTGCCTAAAATCTAATTACACAAATCTTGTTTGAACTTCATTCACAGTTTCCCGTATTGCACATGCATGAATAGTAATCATTCTATGAAGCAAGTTTCAATATTTGAAAATGACTTCCTTATCAGATATAAAGCAGCATTGTAATTTGATTTTTTTCCTTTGGGTCGGAATTTTAATGAAAACATTGCTTTTAATTTCTAAAATTTAAACATCTTTATTCAGCTTGGATGCCAACGTCTCATATTATGTGGAAACATTACAATTAAGCATTGTGTGGATTTGCAACATACTTCAAATGAGAACCGGAATATAATTGATAATTATATTCAGAAAGAACTGCTCAAAACAAATTTAACCACACATATCAAAAGGACATTGGTTATGTTTACTGAGGTAAGCTTGTCAGTAGAATATAAAAATGACATTTATTGACTTTTTAAAATTACAAGTCTGTTCTTGATAAAAAAAAACAATACAAAAAACAACATATTTATATGAACTTAATTTTCAAAACCAGAAAACAATTCCCCATTGTAATTTCAACTTCCTGCCTGTCTTGTCCTATTCTAGAAAGTTTACTAATCCATGAATATATGTCTTTAGACCATGGGTTACTTACAGTGACCCGAAAAAAAAAAAAGTACCCCCTGTCCCTTCTATGTTTGATAAAAAAAAGACATGAGACTCTAATCCCTCCTTCGTTAGTCACAGTCTTTGTAGTTTGTGACCGTTCTGTGAACCTTCACTCCACTATCCTTGGCAGTTCTTGCTGTTTATATATATCTAGAGCAGTGGCGTAGAGACGGAGGAGGGGGGCATAGGGGGGCATGTAGGTGCCCCCCAATCATTTGAGAAAAAAACAATAGGAAACATAAGGGAACATTTTTTGAAAAATAAAGAAATACATATAAGTGTGCCCCCCAATAATTTTGCGTGCCCCCCAACCAAGCTACGCCACTGATCTAGAGGACTCGCATCTAGGAAGTCAGTCCGTCCGAGAGAGTGAGAAGGGCGTTATGTAGATTTGGGGGCAAATTGAGTTCTATGTACCATCTTGTAGACCTGTCGCTGCCTTTTCCATGGATAGTACTATCAATGCAGTCTCTGTGTGCCCAAATTGCCCAAATTATTGGTAGTTACTAATCCCATTTCTTTAGATATTACTAAAAATGGATAAGAGAGCTACGTTTGGTTTCTATGAGGCATCAAAACTAAAGCACAGTTATCTCTGAAATAAAAAAAAAAAGATTCAGCGCCCTTCTCTTTCTCAACCAAGAACAGTGGCAAAGCTGGGGGGGGGGGGGGGGGGGGCAAGTACCCCAAACAATTTGACAAAAACAATTGAAAAACATAAGAGGAAGACCTGTGTAGAAATGAATAAAAACACAAAGTGCCCCCCCCCCCCCCCAATCATTCACTTGCCTCCCCACCCCCAATTAGTCCGACCACGCTACGCCACTGACTGACGATATATATGGCACGGTACTAATTAAAGACAGCTCTGACAGGTAGAGAGTATGCTAGTGTCCTGCCATTATTTCTGGGGTGGATCGGGTGTCAAACCTCTCGGGTGATCAGAGACATCATTGTCACAAGCAACTTCCCGGAGAGGCAACACCCAGGATCAGCGGACTAGGAGGGGATTTCTGCGAGGAGCTAAGGTGGCTGCGTCATCGTTGACCAGGAGGGTGTTTCACTAAACACTCAAATTAATTTTAGCATCTTTTAAATACTAAAAATCCAACCTAAAATTAATTTTAGTGTTTAGTTAAAATGTAAAATAATAATAATAATAATATACTCGATTTATATAGCGCTTAATATTGATTGATAATCATCTCTAAGCGCTTTACAATTTACGGTCATAGGATTCAATGCAAACCAGCACACATTGTGTGCACCATCTCCACTCCCTGGGGAGCATTCCTTCCAAGCGGCACATGGGCATTGAGAAGATCCTTCACATATAGGCTTTCACCTCCTACCGGGTCCCCATTTATACACCTGGGTAGAGAGCAGCAATTGTGGATAAATTGTCTTGCTGAAGGACAAAGGCAGTGAGCAGGGTTCGAACTCGGGATCGCATGATCGGAAAGCGCGCGCTCTACCAATCTTGCCACACCAAGGAGGGAGGTTCACATAGATACCAAGTTGAAATTAACTCTAAAAGTTGGACCTGACAATTATGAAAAGCCATCAGTTTGTTTGTAAAATTGGTTAAGGGTTCTTTGTAAAAGGCATACATTTGGATACAAATCAGTAATCTTTGTTATTATCAAGGAGCCTTGAAGTTATTGGTATATATACATTTTTGTTGCAAGTTTGAAACTATACATATTTGTTGCTTTTACGTTTGAATCCTAGGCTACATATGGCTTTCCATAATTGGTAGGTCCAACTTTAGAGTTAAGTTCAACTTAGAAACATTGTGAAAATACCCCCGAACTCTGCCTCGATCAGCCTCTCACTAACACTTTGCTTGGACCCAGGATATGTAATGCAGTGAATGCAGTGCATAACAATGAACTTATTACTATAATTTCTTCTTTTTTTTAAACACACAGAACTCAGAAGGTTCTATTTGGAATATTTTGTCATTTTGTTGATTTTAACAAATGTCATGAATCTAGTGTTAACCCCATTGCCTTTGGAAGCCAGTTAGTACCAGAAATTCGGGCAAAGAACTACTTTGGGCAAACTTGAAACTCTACTCCACGGCTGTCAATCTGTTGGTACTAACTAAAGTCCTGACTAATGTTCTGTCACCCAGCACTCGCTCGCTCCGAGGGCCCCCAATGCTAATCGTGGGATTTGGAGAGACAGCAGGCATCGTATTTGTAGTCCCTTGTGTTCATCCAGTCATCAGGGGATGAAACAGACGTACGTCCAGGTGATGCTGCTGTACGTGCGGTTTTTCTTGCCTCCCATGGCTGGACACATGACGGGGATTAATCAATTAATATCTTGGTCGTGCCCCGTGCCCACCGGGGGAAATAACAATAACGGAACGTATTCATTAGGGAAGAACAGATTTGATTAGGACCTGCTGATTAAAGGGATCAAGTAACTATGTTGACATCTAATTCAAACAATGACTAGGGTTTGATTAAGTTTGTATATATTCTGTGATCTGATATGTCCGCTGAGTGGTTCCACAGTCATATTATGATGAGTAATGAGCCAAAATGTGAATTGATAATTTGCTAACTCATTGCACTGACTTTGTACTCAGTTATAATTATCCACTGGATAATAATACAAACTGAACACTTCAATCATACTTATCTTTACAATGGTAGAGAATTTTTGAAAACCAAAATGTGACTGGCTCTGTCACTTTGGGTAATTCATCGGGAATATCAAAATTGAGATTGTTAGTGTTTTGAATTCTCTCGGATTTCAGCTTTAATATGATATACAACTTGATAAGTACGAGTTTCTTGAAGGCTAGAAAAACGCAAATTAATAACATGGACCAGAGCCCCGTGATTTGTCAAACAACGGAGAAAATCGCTTCTAAAGTTTTGCATCCATTCAGAAAAGCATTCTCACACACCGAGCGAGAAGTTGAATGGTTTGCTTTCACCTTTCCGCTTTTCGTAATCGATCAGCAAACGAAATAATGCATGCGCAGTTATACTGTTATTCATCGGCCAATCAGCAACGCTTTCGCCGGTATTACGTAATTGTACAAAGCCTCAGCCCTAAGTCTCAGTTGATCGACAAACTAGCCCATGTGCTGCCCTTTGATGTGCATGTATTACAACCGCGGTGTATTGTGTATGTACGTACCGCCATAAACCACCGCATCATATTCACCATACCGCCGCGGCTGTACCACCGGTAGACAAAAGAAAAGCGCAGTTTGATACCGTATGATATGGTACGCTGCACACGCACACTGCACACTTGCGGCATGCCCAGCGCGATTCAATGCGGTACCCATAGAATTATAAACAAACCAACTACTCGTTTACTATACAGTAAGTTAAATGCCGCGAATGCTTCCCGGAAATGTACAACACACGGACAATACAACTCTATTCAGGTTAGTCTGACCAATCACTGTACAGCTACAGTGCTTTCTTCTTGCAGCTCGCCGCGGCGGTACGGTCGAATCACACACACATAGCTGGCGCGTTCGTTTCACAATCGATCATGATCAGCCAGCGCGGATTTACTGAGTTTCTGGTCGAAACCGAAATGAAGGTTGCTTAGAAAAATCATTATTTACGGCATAAAAAATTCGATTAAGGACCTGAAATTTTCAGAGAATGTAGATGAAACATGTAAGTATCAAATCCCATAAAGTTAAAAATTTCAGCCAAAGACAATATTTTATGATTTTGAGGCTCTAAGTACTAAAGACCCATCCCGACTTTACACCCATTCTCTGGGAGCCGGTCTCAAATCGGTTCCATGCTTCTCTTGTTAATTTACGTATACAACAGGGTATGGGAGAACCGCTAGAGTTCCAAGTTTGAGATTTCGAACAAAAACTTACCGTATATTAATTACTTCAAGGCTACTTGTTGATTTATAATAACAATTGCTGATTTGTATTAAAATGTATGCCTTTTTAAAAAGAACTGTTTCAACATTTTAAAAAGAAACAGTTTTGCATAATTGTTATGTCCAACTTAGAGTTAAATTCAATTTAGAATCGTTGTGCCGCTCACAAATGTTTTTGGAAATCGTGAGCAAAGAAATTTGAAGAAGGGCAGAAGATGTTGAATGACAAATAATTGCAAGCTGATCTATAAAATATCATAACAAATGCAAGTTTCACCACCAATCTAGTTATATTTTCACTAGAAAACAGTAACAAAAGAAAAAGAAAAAAAAAACTAGGTGAAAGTTGGCATGGAGTGTGGCAATTCATTTCAACTAGAGACCTAAAGATGAAAGGCCACCTTATAGAAGGCTTTTTATTTATTGCTTTCCTTCAGTAACAAATCAAAGGTTAATAAAAAAAAAATAGTGTAACTGCCCCACATAGAGTACTTCACTTTATTAGAGTATCATTTGGGGAAAAAATGACCTTAGTTTTTGTGACATGAATGATGCTTCAAATTTCATTGACGTGTTAACCCATAGCATACACAAACCTGGCTTGCTCCGTATGAGTGAGGTCAATTGACAAAACAATAATTATGTTATCTGTAGGCAACTGGTTAACCCACTGCTTCTCTAATGGTAACCTGGTGGGCCATGTACGAAGCCTATGCTGCTTGTAAGTATTGGATTCCATGGTGATATAGATATACAGTCGGCTTGCAGTACGTTGCACCATGTGAGAGGAGAGGGATTGGAGAGTCCTGAAGAGGACTTGGTAGTCTTTCTTGGGTTGTCCTAAAAAAGGACTGTTGTTATTCTCTCTTGAGCTTGCAGATCTTATAAAAAGAATTACAGCGTTGGTATGAGTTATAGTAAGGAGAGCTGGGTAGTAGGATGGGTACAAAGCCTATACATGTATGTTGATTTCAGTAATCAAGAAGGGAATGGGTTAAGGCTGGTCAGTGGCGTGTCCTTGGAAGGAATATTTTTAATATTTCCCCAAATTTGCCAGCCAGGCAGGCATTAATCAAATCAAGGTGTGGAATCCACTACGAAGGTCCACTATTTCAAACAAGAAGAAGAAGGTTATATATTTTTACAATTTTACAAGTCTTTCTTTGAAAAATTTGAAAATGCCCTGGGGTGGAGTTCACGATCTGCAGGGATCAGAAGGGATTGAGTAGTTTGGATTACCACCTGAACTTTGGCGACTGGTGTATCCTTTAACCCACTCGCTGCTCCGGGGCAAATGGTGACAATGGAAAGATGGGTCGTACTTGTAGTAGGGGATTGATGTGTTTGGTTTTAGTCCAAAGAAGACCAAAGTAGGGATTGAGTGGATCGGATTACCAACTGAACTTTGCAAGTAGTGTAGCCTTTAATAACCCTCTTACTGCTCCAGGCAAATGCTGACAATTAGAAAGATGGGTAGTATATAACTAGTAATTGTAGCTGGCGTTGGTGTGTCAGGTGTTAGTCCACTACTGGGGTTGAAGGTCTTTCAAGTACTATTTCCGTTTCTTTTGAGGAGTATGAAGGTGTAATTCGATTTCTGATTCGTTCGTTGTCCCTTGATTCGTCCTGATTCCTACTCCCATTTGTAACTGTAACAGTCGGCATTTGTTAACTCAATGGAGAGAAGAAACTTATAAGAGAACGCCATATTGGCTTGGAGGGTAAAGGGTTGTATGCTTTCTAGAAATAAGGATCTGAAGAGCTAGCCTATGGTGTACCATGTATTATATCGATGGGAAGTGCAATATACCATTTTTTTCCTTCTTTTAATTTGTTGTTGTTGATATATCAGTAAAAAGGCTGTAGGTGCCTTATGGGCAATTCCGTATGAGAGAAGGCAAAAACACCACATCTCAAAGATGAGCAATCTTCCCTAAATCAAACTGTTATCAATAGAGGAAAACTTGAATTTTAGGAAACTGAAAACCGTTTGTATAGAGCTCGATTGGTTTTTCAAATATTTCTGCTTGAATTGAACAGAAATTTTTGACCTTTTATTCATAAATCAGCTTCATTTTGTGAAAATAAAGTGAATCTTTTAATTCAATGACTGTTTCTGCTCATTTTCTCATATTTTCCATACAATGTTGTAACAATCACAAATTGTAAAGCATGGGCAGTAACTTCATTGCATATTTTTTTGAGAATTTTTAAAAATCTATGCACATTTGATCGTAATTCCGTTACGATAAAACGTTTTAAGTTTTTCTCAATATCTTATTACTTGTTCTTTAGTAATGTCATTGTGAATTCTCTTCCTTCACCATAGTCCTAAGAACTTCCAACATAATTTTCTGAAATAATGTCACTACTTTTTCCAAAAATGGCGTAACAGTATTAGTAATTCCGTTACGTAACGGAATTACATGTACATGGTTTGTAAGGTATTAAATGATATTGCTGAAAATAACATTTTTCCTTGTTCTGAATGTAGAAATACCCTTTAAATAGCATGAACTGTAGCCATGTAGACCATAAGTCATTATACATACATGTACTGTACAATGTTACTTTATGTGACTCATTACCTCACATGCTTCATATTGCATCAATGGTGATTTAACTAAATTGATACACGATAGATAATTTCTCTAATTTCTCCATGAACATAATAGAGATGATAATGTTCTATCATTAAATTAGTTTCCAGCAAGACCCACTTGACTGAAATTATCAAGATGCAGCAGATTCATGTTTGTACTTTAGAAAGGGAAAAACAAGAACAATAACAAAAATGTAAAAATATCCAGTAATTAGTATGACACTGGTTCTACATTTATTTTCTCACATTAATTTACATTGATGTATTTTAAGATATAAATCATACCTTCAACTCTCAAGGAGATTTAATATTAATAATTTTGTATGTAGATTTGAATATCATTGATCAGTTAAGGGCTCATAACTCACCATTAATTATGTAAATTTATATTAAACTGAAGCATATAAAATCAAACATAAATACAGAATAGGCTTCAAGATATTCAAAACTATACATAATACAGGCAAAGATATGTTTTATTCATTATCATAAAGTCAGAATTCATTGAGTTTTCAGTGTGCTTCTGTATGCAGATCAAAGAAGATGTACAAAGTATTTGCATTTTCAAATGGGAATTCCTAAAGGTGTCTTTCATTTTTTGCAATTCGATTTTTATATTTTATATATGCCAACTTTTTGTATTTGGATCATACATGTTTATATCCGAACATGTATTTCATGAAATGAATGAAAACGCATTCTAAATTGATTTGAGAGTAAATTAAGATCACTTTAGGATGAATTTTAAAAGAATAATTTTAGAATATAACAAGAGTTTATATAACAAATCTCGATTTGTTTGTAATTCTGTTACGCACACACATAAATTCAGGATTTGTTCTGGTCCTTATGTAAGAGTTTAACAATGCATACATTGTTTAACAATGCATACATTGTTTAACAATGCATACATTGTTTAACAATGCTTATATACAAATTAACAATGCATACAAATTCTTTACTATAGACTGTACGCAGAAAAATGTAACCAAGAAATTGCATTTTCATGGGTGGATTCATGGGTGGATTTCACAGGCGTAATTCCGTTACAGTGACATTCGTTTGTATTAAGGTATTTTCAGAGGTTAAAATAGATCATTTCTGGAAAAAAAGATGTACCAAATTCAAGTTTGTAACTTAAATGATAAGTTTTTATTACCAATGAAGAATTTTTTGTGGTAGCTTTTGCAGAAAATCATTACAAAGTTAGTGTTGAATAAAAGACCCCTTTCCGTTATGATTGTATTTTGGTCTCCTGACGCTACAGTGTTATAGATTTGTACCTCTAGTACCCCTGCCAGTTATTAAAGTTGTAAAAACTGTGGAAGTGAAAGGAATTTTAAATATTATTTAGAAAACAGAGCTAAAAATCACTTATATGTCATTCTGTAACAGTGGAATTGCCCATTCACAATGCATTTCCATTCACACAGATTTCCAATATTCAGGAAGTTTACGAGGCTTTATAGCATTGAAAGTTGAATTATTTGACCTGTTTGTGATTTTAAATTGTTTAAATGTTTCTTGATATTGATGATGTGCAGTTCTTTAGCATGTCACATAATGTAGGTACTTTTTTTTTTTTTTACTTTGAGTTTTTTCACAATTTAACCATTTTTCTTGAAGTAAAGGAAAAATTAAAAAATGTTGCTCTTTTTTACTTCAAATATGGTTATTATTGTCAAATTATTGATTTTTGAAAAGTATTGAAGCTAAAATGTGAATTTGTTGTTGTTCATGTACCGATTTGTGGAAAAGTTGATCCCACTGCTCAAGTTGTGTAATTCCGTTACACACTTTAGTGGACATAGTTTCTAGGATTTGTCTTTCATTTAATTGATGCAATCCTTTTTAATTTCTTGCCTACTAATATGAAGCTGAAAATAAACCGAAATAAAGCTGGAGTTTAGCAATATTTTTTTCAAATTTCATTCTTATTTGTATTTTTGCCATATTTTCATTTATTTTACACATAACAAGTTCAAAAATTGCTTTACAGATATGTCAAATTATGGTTTATATTCAAGTGCTAGATAGCCTTGATGTTTGCATTAGCATGTAAGAAAAGTTGAGTGCAAAATAATTGAGTTTTCCTTGTAACTTTCAGAGATGTAATTCCGTTACAAATTTGTGTAATTCCGTTACAGTGGTCTTTTTTCAAAAAAGTGAATTTGTGAACTTATCATTGTGTTGTTTATGCACGCACTTGTTCCAAAATGAAGTTGACATTATCAAGATAGAAAAAATACATAAAATCAGTTTCAAAGTGTCTTATATTTCAGAGAAACTCAACGCAAACTTGTAGCAAAAAAAAAACTCCATTCTCCGGTAATTCCGTTACGGTCACACATATTGGTCTAGTGTGCAACAACACATGGAAGATATAAAACCATTTCCCTATCATGTTGTAGCCTGGTTACCCGTGCAACTTATATAAGTATCAAAATTTACTTAAGTCATGAGAATATTGCGCAGGGAATGAAATAATGAGCAAAAAACGTCTCTGAATGTAATTCCGTTATGGTGGAATTGCCCTTATGTAAAACTGACTCCCAGTAGTACAGTGTAACGTACATATATACAATAGAATGTAAAAATACAATATGGTAAGCCCCTTGTCTTGATGGGGTTCGTTACAAAATATCCATATGTTCAAAGCATAATACACACACAAACACATAACCTGACGTGCTGATTATAAGAAGTAAAATGTAATACCCCTACTACCAAGGGGTTAACAAGTCCAATTCATTTGCTTTTGAGTGTTAATGCCCCAGAGACCAATGAACTGCGCAAAGTTCAAACAACAAGAAGCCAATTTCCCCCTCTTAAACAGATTTAATCCAGTTTTTGTCTATTATAAAAATTGCTTTGAATATATGTCTAGGCTTGCAAAATGTAATCTGGTAAATGTTACACTTGTACAGTAATACTTGTGGTTGCAAAAATTGCCAATGGCCTGGATCTTGAATAATAGGATACAAATTACTTTAGTAGACGCAAACAAAAACGTACAAGGGTCATTTAACAAATTACATGTACTAGACAATGAGTGGGCTGACATTGCCTGCTCTTAGATCATGTGCTCCTAAGGTTTCCAATTGAAAAGTTGCAATTTACAGAGTGGGCCGTTCTCACCGCAACAGATAAAAGATTCTATTAACGGGAACGTTCATGGTTGCACGGAAGTAATGCAGTGTTTGAGGCAACCAAGTCATTCTCACCCCATCCCATAAGCAAATGCAATCATGTAAAAATATTATATTATATTCAAATGAAAAAAAAATGCTGTGGAAAATGGTTATCTAAACTAAAAAATTACCAGTGTAATAAGATGAGAGTCATGAAGAAACGAGCAAAGAAACTTATGTTTCTCCGGGAAAAACAATTTTCTTTGCTATTTTTTTATTTAGCTTAAATAATACTTCTGGTCAGTTTCCCTACATGTATGTTTGAAATAAGATAAGATTCAGTAGCCCCGTGTTCACACACAAATATTTCATCGTACAGCTAATCAGGAGCTGATTTTTTAGTCAGCTCCTGATTAGCTATACCAACCCTCGAAATTGGCATAGGCCCGATGGCCCGATCGGGCAAGCAAAAAAAAAAAAAAAAAAAAAATATTTAGGACATGACAAGGGCTTGATTTTAAACGTAGCATTCAGCAACTTATACCCTTTTCTCACATATAAAATATTGGTTAGTTAAAAAGTTGCAAGTTAATTGAGCAAGTAACACTGCTGCTAATGAAAATTCATACATTCTTGAGCAGCAGTTGTTATAAAAAAAAAAAAATTCATATACAAAATCGTTAGTTATTTCAGTTATTTCAGTTATCTTGCGTATTTTAACAATCTAATGAGCATCATGAATATTCATATATGCTGCTCATGAATATTCACTACATGGTATCTAAACAAAATTACAGGGTGTCTAAAAAAAAAAAAAAAAAAATAAATTTTCTTCAAATTTGTTATGAATCCCGTAAATTCAACATCATGTTTGAAGTTTGAACAGTGTGTTGTGTGTTGTCTCACTTGTCTGCAATATTGTTTATGAAGAATCCAATGTTTGTTTGATAAAAAGTATTGCCCAGTACCCTGAAACTATGAATATTGTATACATTTTACTTTTGTTTTTCCTTATTTTTTCGGGCCAGTAGATTTTGGTTTCGGGCCACCAAATTTGGAAAAATACTAATTTTACTGGCCCGACCGGGCCACCAGCAAAAAAAGTTAATTTCGAGCATTGGCTATACGATGGAAATTGTCGGAAATTGTGTGTCTGAACGCTCACTTAACGAAACGTATAAAGAATCATGATTAACGAAACGGGGGTTTGAGCATCGTTTCGTACGAGAGCTGACTAAAGAATCACGCTCATTTTGTGTGTGAACGCCCGGCGACTCGCTAATCATGATTCGCTATACGACACTCGTACAACGGGGCGTGGCTTAACGTGACAGCAGACAGAAAAAAGACAGCACACTGTGCAGTAGCAAACTGCGCACTTATACGATGTTTCGTGCAGCTGAATGCCAGCTGTTTTGGGATCTTGTTTTTGTGTGTGTGAACGTTCGTTAGTTTCGTTATTCATGATTCTTTATACAACGTTTCGGGATGAAAAATGTTTGTGTGTGAACACGCTGTAGGTACCTTTAATACCTCCTTGGTTCAACTAACGAGCATTCTGTAGGTCCTAATCCACTGAGGTTTCTCAGGCTCTGTCCTCGAGCTGCAATGGGTTTAATTGATAAGGGAAGTCTTTCTCACTTCTCTGCAAAAAGAAAAAAAGAAGAGCTCTGCATAATGACGAGCTTTCTTTCTAATTATTTTTCACATAAAATAGTAGAAAGCCAAATTTGTATTATATTAAGACTATCCATCATCGTTAAAGCTGCATTAAAACTAGCCTGATTTTATTAGAATATATTTTACAAATAATAGATTGCATTTTTATGTAGACCTTCACCTTAAACTGCTGGTATATTGATTATAAATTGAGTCGAATTTGGCATGAATGTGAAAGTAATCGTCTACTTTATAAGACTGGAAAATTTCAGATTTTTTGCAAATTTTTTTATATATTTTTGTATTTATTGAAAATGTGAAAAATTCACCCTTCAAACTAAGCCCGTATCCACCGTGATTTCGCCGCTTAGATTGATGACGTCACCCGAGGATGCACATTCTCAGCTATATCGATTGCGCGCATGCGCGAACGGTGCATTTTATATAGGTTAGCGTGCATATTCTGTTGACATCTTGTTCGTGTTACTCCAACTTCTTTTGACTAAAGCACCTCGAATGGCGGACGACTTGAATTTAGATTTGAGTTTTGAAGTAGAAGATGAGAACAGCTCTCCGATACTTCGCTCAGCTCAGCTCAATGACCACGCTGTCAAATCGTGAAAATAACTCCGTCCGATCCAGGATTATTTGTTAGGAAAATTACGTTCGTAGCACACGTGTTTTTAATGTGCACGCTAAACATTCGATGCAGTGCATGCTAGCTAGTATAGTATTATTGCGCAGGCCAGCAATGTGATCTTGATCGAGCAGAGTTGTAATTTTGCATGTTGTTTGTACTGGCTTGAATTGAACCCGTCGATTGGGCCGGTGTGTGCATGTGAGCGGGGCGTCTGGGTTAGCTGGCTGGGCCGGGGGCGCGGGCGGGTATCGAGGAGAGCTATAGAGAAGATCGAGAGGAGGAGCGCGAGCTGAATTGGAGGCGCTGGCACCTGTACCATTCGTACATGCGCGGGGACGCCCGGGGTGCATGCACGGTACACACTAGCCTATACACTCACATCGCACCGCACGTAGTATGATTTCACTCGCAGACTAGGTGATTTATTTACCTGTATTTTTACATTATCAGACATATAAATGAATAAAAGAATACATTTACAACGAATATAAGCTGTTTATGCATTAGTTCAAAAAGTTTGAACCACCATAATTGTATATAATATAGTTAAAACAACCACGGAATCCCCGGTATAAAGGGGTATAAATCCGGTATATAATGTTGTAGAAACCGAGGCTTCTGATTGGATAACCCCTCGCTCTACGTCAGTACAACACACCCGGCTATCGGACCCCGCTCGTAGCGGGATTGTGGTTTTGAAGCAGCGTTTAATATTTTCATTTTTTTTTTTTTTCGGATATGCGAGTACTTGGAAAGTGATATTTTCATTTTCTGTATGATTTGAACTTTTTGGAAAGATGACACTTGGCTTATGTTGCTTTTTCTTTGAATAATCACTTTAATACAGGGTTTCTAAGCTTAAAGCACAATTTTTAATGTTCATTTCTGCTTTACCAAAAAAATAATGAATAAATTAATTTGATATATTTTGATTGAAGGAATACTTTTGCTACAGGCAATTCAGAGTAATTACCTCAATTTCAGTTCAATTTATTTGACTCTAGAGGTACACTAATTACACCTTGATTCTAAATCTAGCTCGCCCAAGTTCAGGGGAAAAAGAGCTAGGGGTGTATTTCACAAAGATCCCAAGTTGAACTTAACTCTAATTTGGACTTTAAAAGTATAGAAAGCCATTAGTTTCTTTGAAAATTTGTTGTAAAAGTCCTTTTTCAAAGGCATGATATGTTGATTGAAATCATTAATATTTTCTATTATTAAGGAGATGTCATGTTCTTGAGGTAAAATTTATGAAAACTCATTAATAATTGCTTTTTTGCTTTTGAATATATTGTATTCCAAAGCTACAAAAGGCTTACCATCATTTTTTAGGTCCAACTTAGAGTTGAGTTCAACTTAGGATCTTTGTGAAACAACCCCTAGCTCTTTTCCTCCTGAACTTGGGCGAGCTAGATTTAGAATCAAGGTGTAATTAGTGTACCTCTAGAGTAAAATAAATTGAACTGAAATTGAGGTAATTACTCTGAATTGCCTGTAGCAAAAGTATTCCTCCAATCAAATCAATTTATCCATTATTTTTTCAGTATTTAAAGCAGAAATGAACATTAAAATTGTGCCTTAAGCTTAGAAACCCTGTATTAAGGTGAAGGTCTACATAAAATGCAATCTATTATTTGTTAGATATATTCTGATAAAATCAGGCCACTTTTATTGCAGCTTTAACGATGATGGATAGTCGTAAGATAATACAAAATGGGATTTCTACTATTTTATGTGAAAAATAATTAAATCAGTGCTAATATTCCAGTTTGTGTTTGGACCTAGACTTGTTGGCTCTAATGTACCCAGAAGCTTGGGTCTTAATTGGGGTCCAGTGATCTGTCCCTGACGCCCCAGTCACACTAACCCCAAAACAATCAACATCCTGGCCGTTTTTAGTTAATGTTGGTTATTATACAAATGATGCACAGGCATGAGTGGATCGGTAAGAATTGGATGCACGAGTTTAACTTTGGTATGGTTTAAACCCACGAGCGCAGCGAGTGGGTTTTAGACCATTTCCAAAGTTAAACGAGTGCATACAATTCTTACCGATCCACGAAATATGCCTGTGCAGCATTTGTTTTATAAAATGGGCACGAAAAAATGTGAATATCAGACTTTTTCCCAGTTATGGCTAAATTGGCTAAATTTACCGACCCATGGCTTCAAAAGTACCGACCCATGGCTAAAAAGTACCGACCCATGGCTTCAAAAGTACCGACCCATGGCTGCAAAAGTACCGACCCATGGCTGGGGAAAATTTTGATTTTCACATTTTAATTAAAAAATTTTTTTTTTTTAATGTTATACATTTTTTAATATAAATTTTAAAATTAAAAATTTTGTTTTTGAAATTATATAATTTTGTTTTTTTTAAATGATATAAAAAAAAATTATATCAAATTTAAAAAATAAATTTTTTTTTTTATGATATAAATTTAAATTTTTTTTTTTTTTTTTTTTTTCGATCCAAGAAATATGCCTGTGCAGCATTTGTTTTATAAAATGAGCGCAAAAAACTGTGAAAATCAAACTAAAGTGAGCCATGCATCAGTAAAAAACTTTTACATGCTAATTGACCAATCAGAATGCAGGGATTCTTCTACCCATTTTATAAATGTCATCTACACCACAATATCCACCCTGAACTGACATAACATTTGCAATTTTGGGTTATGTCTGTGTACTGTGGGGTGTACGTCCGTCATGCATGACATCCATCGCAGCAATTGCATGACCGGAAGGATTTTTAAATTTAAGAACTTTAATCTTGATCTGAGAAGACACAAATGAACGAGCCCACTCCAAAATCTGTCGTCTATGATCGTGCTAGTGTGACTGGGGTGCCGCTAGTATAGAGCATCAGTACAAAGGCCTTTGTTGAAGGCTATTATCATCCCTCTGTTCCAAGGACTTCCCATGCTCTATTTCAACCGGTGACTTGCGGCAAAATGATAACGGTCAATTCGTGTTTTAATCCTTGTATTCCCTCAAAAGTCCATTCAAGCTGTATCAATGAGCGCTTACAAATTTTGCGGCCAAATATGATAGTAAATTTGTATCATCCTTTTATTAATTCAGAAGTCCATTCTAGTTGCATCAATGAGCGCTTACAAATTTTGCGGCCAAATATAATGGTCAATTTTTTGTCATCCTTTCATTCATTCTGGAGTCCATTTTAATTGTACCATTTGGGGCTTACAAATTCTGTAGCCATATATTCAGATGTCCAAACTTTTAAAAGGATGTTTGATTAGTTACACGTTTAGAGGTTAATAAAGTATTCACAAACGAGGATCCAGTTCAGAGTCCCAGTTATACATTGTGGAACCTCATATTTAAAATATATGACTTTTTGGGTTCCAAGATGGTTCACAGATGAAATGTATACATTTGTTTTGAAATTTGAGCTTAGAACGTTTAATTCTGAAAGGAATTGAACCTTCGACCTCGATCACCAGACCTTGGCACCTTTGCAGAAAGAGATACAATCAATTGTAAGTTAAAATTGATTGTAAGTCAGAAAATGTGCGCGTTTCAACCAAACAGATTTGCGCATTTAGAACACATGATCTGACTTGCAATCAACTGTCTTTCTGCAACGGGGCCAACGAGCTCTCCCAAAAGAAAAACAAATTTTCTACCTGAAAGAAGTAAATATTGCATGCTGTTAAGTTCCAGTTTTGGATGGCTTTCAGATCATCAGCACACTTCAGCAGTTATTAGCCTTTTAGTCTATATTGCTATTTGGTCTGCACCAACCAAAAAAATACACGGGGGCAAAGGGCGATTCGCCCCCGATACCTTTGGAATCGCCCCCGTGAGCCACGGCACGGGGGCGAAAAAAAAAAACGATATTTTATTTTTTACATCTTTTTGCATGATCGGAAAGCGCCAGAAACGTACCAAACATGGCATAATCGGATAAATCACATCATGATAATCATTTATTAGACCCTTGAGCAGTGAAAACGATGTAAAAAAAAAAGAGCCCCCGTGAGCCCCAAAATAGCCCTCGTGAATAATTTCACGAGGGCGTTTTTCTCCCTCAAAATTTTCAAAATCGCGCTCGTGAAAAAAAAAGTATTTTTTTGGTTGGTCTGCACCAAGTTTGTCTATGTGGTCTATAATTTTGTCTAATAATAAGTTTGGTTATACAAATTTGGTCTATTTCCATTTTCTAATGCATTATGAAGCCTAACTGGAAATATGATATAATGAAAAATAAGACCAAGTGGAAATTAGCTCATGTAGGTATTAGATGAACTGGCAAGTTGACAAATCAAATGTTAGATGACATTATTGCTACAGTACATCAATGTGACTATATTGGACAAACTTGTTTACACCAAAAGATATTAGACCAACTGAGTTTGAGATTAGCTGTACAAACAAAAACTACTACTAGTTCTGGGTATTTTATTGTGTTTAGTTCATAGTTATTAATGGTTCTTACAATCTTACTTCACAGTTAGCTGAAACAGAACAAAATAAGGACATTATAATATGAAGAAAGGACCTTTAAAAAATCCTCCTGTGTGCTATTTTCACCCTTCATGTGTGGCGAAAAGTCATCATTAGAGAACAGAAAAAATATCAAACAGTAAACATCGGTGGCCCTAAAGGCTTTGATAAGCAGCAGAGCATTCAACTGCTCAGCTTTAGGATCAATGCTTCTTTTCAAAAAGAGCTTGTAAGGAAATGCGAAATGATACATATTAGACATTCTTTACAACCTCCAGAGTGTGTAATAATACAAACAAAGATGTGTAGACACAGACATATTTCGGCTGCCCTTGAGCATTAACGTTGTATAGGGAAATTAACCTTGTAGTGATCATATCTCGTTAAAAACCAATAAGTTCGCAATGCACCATCGAACGGGTCTCTGATTCCTTTCAATTTGCATATTTTCATGTAATGTTCATGAAATTATGCGGTAAAGACTCCACAATATATTTACCTAGTTTATGTACTTCCATTAAAAACGCTCGGAGTGCCACTAGTAGCTAATCGACTCTAGTCACAATTCTTCCTAACAAAGCTTCTAATTTATTGTATTGTAGATAAATGTTATTCATGTCTTTAAAAAGAAATGGATCACCTTGATTCTTAAATTGTATTTGGCACTCAGATCTAGAGTAGAGGGATAAAGTGGACAATTTGTCAGTAATTTAAATAGATGGAAGTGAGAGACAAATTTGCAACATGGTATTATTCAAAGCTCCACGCTAACTTGTTTCTCTTCTGGCCCGTTCGGGCAAGTGAAATCATGGATTTTAAAATTTTACTTGCCCAAAACAGAAAATTGACTTGCCCGCTTATTTCTAGATGAGATTTAGAGTGTTTTCTTATAGTCATAGTTCATCAATTATTTAGTTGCCCGATCGGGCAACCAAACTAGGCCATTTACCAAATTTGACTTGACCAACATCAATTTTGACTTTCCCTGGGCAACAGGGCAAGTGCTAATGTCGAGCCCTGTATTATTGGTCCTGGCACTCTTTTGAGGCAGGTCCAACTTGTTACAACCTGGCCTTGCAGATCTGGGCCCTGATAGATGATAGCTGATAGCAGAAAGAATCAATCAATTGTAAAGTTGCAATTATTTGCAAGTCAGACATTATGCACTTTTGAATCAATCAGATTTATGCATTTAATCACATTCACATGATTTAATCAATTGCAACTCTTTCTGCAAAGGGGGGGGGGGGGGGGGGGGGGTCATAACTATCTTTAAATCGGTTTATGCTCTTCCATTTAGAGGTGGCTGATCTGTCAATAAGTAATATTACATAAAGTGAGATTCACAACATGATATTATATTGGTTCTGGCATTCCTGACACAGGTCCAACTTGTTACAAGTTACGAACTGGCCTTGCGCAATCCAAACAAGGCTCTCTTCCCTTTTCTTCAGATAAGCTCACAGAAAAGCTGCCCACACAATCATACAATAGCGTGTTTGCTCGATAAACATGAAAACATCAATAGCCCCACTCCAGACAGACACAACATTTGTGGCAAAAACAGGTTGGATAACACATACATGTATATAACTTGTTGAGAAACAAATTTAAGCCGATTACAATTGACAAGAAATTAGTCTGTGTGTGCCTTTTGGGTATTATTGTTGGAAAGATGAATGCGCTGGATTTGTATTGAGACTGAGATTTTTTTTTTTTGTACTGGATACCATATAGATAGGCACATGTTATCACACTAGACAAATGTGCTTGTTAAAGTTGATCTTATAACAATGTCAGTGTAATATTTCTTGTAGTAATAAAATCAGTCATGATAAACATTACTCCAAGGGTATGTTTTGATATAGCTTGACATAATGCATGTTGTAGCTGTGAATGTGACATTTTGTTTTTTGAATAAATACCATTGACATTGTTGTAATGGACATAACTTACTGATTTTGCTTGAATGTTCAATACTGATTAACCCATTGACTATGAGACAGTATAATCTCCCTATAGACTTAATACTGTACATGAATATACCAAGTTCCAGTAGTGCATTATGGGTAAAAACTAAGTTAGTGTGGAGGCTTGCTATATGTATTATGCCTGCATCAGATTGAGGTCATACATACTTCAAAGGGCTGTCTCAAATCTGGGAAGTGTTACAAATTTAGCTCCCTCCCTGATTTAGAACTGATGGTAATCTTACTAGTAGTAGTAGAGGGTTGAGTTCAAGACTTGCTGAGTAACGATGCCTTAACTTAACTCAACTTAATATGCTAACACTTTTTGTAAAGTGGGAGGGGATGTGTTTGATTAGGGCAAGATGGAGCAAAGATGGCAGGTCCGAAGGCCTGGTGTCATCAGATCAAAGCCCGTCGTTGGTCCGGCTGATTTCCCTTGTCAGATTTTACTTGTCTGTGTAGGAAATTGAGGTGTTGCAACTTAATCAAGCTACATGTACCCTTAAAATAAATTGATATTGATAAACTCACCGCATAGCCATAGGTGGGAAATCAATTGAACATAGAACTGCACTTTTTAGAACCCTTCTTAACTCTCTGAGTGCAGTGGTAAACTGTAGTCACAGTTCTCATTTAGAATCAGCTCTTTTGATTGTTTCTAAATGCAGTCAATAGATAAATGTGGACTTCCTTTTGATTTATTCTGGGTGAATTAGGGGAATGTTTGATTAGGGGAAGATGGAGCAAAGATGGCAGGTCCCAAGGCCTGGTGTCATCAGATCAGAGCTCCTCATTGGTCCGGCAGATTTACCTTGTCTGCTGGGGAAATTGAGGTGTAGCAACTTAATCAAACTACTTTTAAATAAATTTGTATGGATAACTCTCAGTAGAGGTGGGAAATCAATTGAACATAGAACTGCACTTTTTAAAACCCTTCTTAACTCTCTTGAGTGCAGTGGTCACCTGTAGTCACAGTTCTAATTTAGAATCAGCTCTATTGATTGATTCAGCTCTATGTTTCTAAATGCAGTCAATATATAAATGTGGACTTCCTTTTTATTCATTTTGGGTGAATTAGGGGAATGTTTGATTAGGGCAGGATGGAGCAAAGATGGCAGGTCCGACGGCCTGGTGTCATCTGATCAAAGCCCTCGTTGGTCCGGCAGATTTACCTTGTCAGATTTCTCTTGTCTGCGGAGGAAATTGAGGTGTAGCAACTTAATCAAACTACCCTTAAAATAAATTTGTATATAATATAGGTGGGAACAATTTTTAATGTAGAAATGCATTTTGTGTGATTTACACAGGATTGCATACCAAAGAAATGTCTCGCAACCTTCCTTTAGTTTACCTAAAGTTGCATGTACGTTCCATGTAGATGTTGTACAATAAAAAACCAGTTCCCATAAACTAACTGTAGGTTAAATAAATAAATGATATATAGGGAATACATTCATTAAACAAATAAAGAAAGACATAAATGAACAAACAAAAAGCAGAGATAGATACAAATAAATAGATAAGTATGATTCACCAAACAAACATATTATTATAGGGGCCTACTACTTAGTAAATTAAAGTTATGTCAGCCCAAGATAAATAACCTTTGAAAACTGTTAATTAATTGGGCTGTACTCATTTCCTGCGCGGATGCAGCGACGAGCATGGTCGATAATCCCCTAACTATCTGTTTTGACCAGCAGCTGGTTCCTATAGACAGGTAGCCGGCCACTAAGACAGGTTTGACTGTAATAACGTGAAATAAATATGTATCACAGAAAGCAATTACTACTATTCAAAACAAACAAAACATGTTAGACCTAGATGAAATACATTTGAAAACTGTTAATTAATTGGGCAGTACTCATTTCCTGTGTGGTTGCAGAGACGAGCATGGTCGATAATCCCTGAACTACCTGTTTTGACCAGTGGTCTCACGCCTGTTATGAGTTATGACCAGTGACCAGTGACCTCAAACCTTAGTGCTACAATTGCCCGGTTCTGACCAGACACAGATAAGGGGTCCTCTTGCACTTTATCAAGCGGTGCTAGACAAAATTTCATAATACGAGGGTACCAAGATACGAAGTAAAATGCCCAAAGAGTTATTTTTGTATGGCTCTTGCACTTTATCAAGCGGTGCTAGACAAATTTCATAATACCGGGGTACTAAGGTTCAAATGTATCTAAAGTGTGCAAAGAGGTATTTTGGGGATGACAGATGGGGCTTAAAGAGTAATTCCGATCGTAAATCATCATTGTAAAACAGAAGTAGGTGGCATCTTGTGAATGCCTTGCGCATGGTGGGTAATACACACTGTCTCAGTGTTATGTAGTGAACACAAACTAGCCTAGTG
The DNA here is from genome assembly GCA_037951105.1 of Echinarachnius parma. Taxonomy (NCBI): domain Eukaryota; kingdom Metazoa; phylum Echinodermata; class Echinoidea; order Clypeasteroida; family Echinarachniidae; genus Echinarachnius; species Echinarachnius parma. The sequence goes on along the minus strand of JBAMJV010009030.1, from coordinate 12,673 downwards.
GTTAAAATGACAAACCACTGCACCAAGCTTGATAATCTTTATAGATAGTTTGGATCGGTAAATTTGTGTATTTAAAGGGTACCACCACCCAAAAATAATTATCTTTTTATAGAAAGGTAACATCTTTAGTATTCCATTCCCTCAATAAGTTCACAAAAATATGTTTTCAGAAAAAATATATAATTGGAAAACGCATCACCATTCTCAGCCATGCGGTCACGCGGTCTGAATGCGCAGACTATTATGCGAGCAGAGCCAGCGGCGCTCTATGCAGAGTGAACGAATCATCCGGGATTCTATTGACGTACGCGTGAATTGCATTGGCCCGTGTGGAACCACGAGATAGCCGTGGTTCCGTAAGTGGTGGAAATTAATTGCTTTGTTTATGAATTACACAACCCCTTGCAAAATGTTGGGTATCTATTTGATATCACAAAATGGTAGTGTGTTGTCCTTTGCCTGGTGGTCCCCTTTAACAGAAGAAAAATGCCATCTTGCAAAGGCTTTGCGCACTGTGTAATGTGTTATTTAGTGCGCACAAACTAGTTTAGAATTGATAACCCCAGTGTAGCATCCCCAGGCATGATGACAGTCTTTAAAGGGATCTAGTAACATTGTCCTTATCCTCAAAACTTACTTGGAAATATAGCGGTTCTCGCATACCTTTTTGAATTCGTATTAACAATAGAAGCATGGGACAGGTTTTGGTTTTTCGAATTTCCCTTGTGTTAAAAAGATATGTAGGATTAAAGTGCTTGGCTTTTTACCTATCCACTGGATAGTCATAACTGTGCACAAAGTCAGTGCACTGAGTTACTAAATATCACTTTGCATTCTGGCTCATTTCCCGGCCATGCAACATCCATTTAAAATAAAATTTTCACACGTTACTCAGTGGACATATCAGATAACAACAATACAGATTGTATCAACTAGAACCATTCATCTCTTTTTGTACATGACACCAACGTTACTACTACTAGATCCCTTTAAAGTTTAAAGAGCCCTGCATTTAACCCCACCATATTTTACGTGTGAAATCAGCTGTAGATCAGTATGGATAGCATGCACGGCTCCCGAGGGACTAGACTCCGTGTCTGCTCTTCTTGTCTCCTCAGAGCCTCATCAAACATAACATGGTGTCAGTACACAGGATTAGGGGCTCACTACCACAGTGAAAAAAATACTTGGGGGGGGGGGGGGAGCTCGGGGGGAAATTCGCCCCCGAAATGCCAAAAAGAGCCCCGGAAAATCATAAAAGAGCCCTGGAAAATTGCATATAGAGTTCAATGCAAATAAAATGTTGGAGTGTAATTTTCATGCGGGCAAGTTTGAAAAGTTGCCCCCGAAAAATAAAATTTAATTTTTTCCCCCTGCGACTACCACTGATTACAACGTTTGAACTGGATCTATAGAGGCTGCCATCAAAAGGCCATTAGGATCTAATCAAGATGATAAAGAGACGCTGATAACCGTGTTTAATAGTTGCTATTGATATCCTTTGTAGCATTTAAGTCAATAATAGTTTGAAACTGCTGTGTAAGCTATGTTGATATACATGTATATTACATGATTATAGATGGTAGATTGATTTTGAAAGGGAATGATGTGTATGATCAAAGATTGGTTTTATATTTGCCCATATTCCCATGAGATTTTAAAAGTCCATAGCTGATCAAAAGCATATGCATAGAAGGCGAGGGGCTGGGGGCTACAGGTCCCCTGGAGGTTTAAAAACGGCCATATTTGGGCAAAAAGCACCTGAAATTTGGGCAAAGCCATGTCATATTCGGGCAAACTCATGTTACCTTCGGTCAAAAACATCATTTGGGGGCATCAAAAAGGCGAGGACCTTTTTTTCTTCTTCTTCTTTTGGCTTGTCAGGTGAAAAGTTGGGAAGGAAAATTATTCGGGCAAAATACCTAAGCACCCCCTGAGAAAAACGTTCCCCTATGCCCATGATCAAAAGCTTTAGTTTCATATTGAATCTCGGTTTGGAACAACTGCTAGACAGAGATGGCAGAGCTGCTGTTATGTTGCACACAATTTAAGACTCAAAATATCTTAAAAATTAACGGTTCTGTAGATACCTGAGCAATACAAAACAAGTCCCAATGAAAATCAATGGATCTGATACAAGATTTGTACATCCTTTCTATTCTATGAATGTACAGATGTTCACTTTCATTTTACTGATTTGAACTCTGTTTCTATGTACATTTCCTTCATTAATTAATTGTTTTTGTTTTTGTCTGACTCTCCAGATTATGAAGTCACGCATCCGGTTCAAGTGGATTCGTCGGGGGCGTTTATGTCACATCACTTAAAACCGGTGAAGAGGAGGAGAAAACGGAGTGTTCAAAATGTTGAAGAAGAAGAAGAAGAAGAAGTAGAGACCAAATTAAATAATATTACATCTAACCTTGGAGGCGATGATAGAACTGCAGAAAAAGAAGCCAGTACTCACGGACACACTGACGGTGACGCCACCGGCAGTAGTGTCGTCAATCTGAAATTCAGAGCGTTCGCGCAGGACTTTGTGCTGGAGCTGGAGCTGAGCGAGGAGCTCACGGCGCCCGGCTTTGCGGTGCACAGACGCAAAGACGGAATAACAAACAAGGAGGAGTACATTCCAGAGCTGCACAGCTGCCACTACCACGGACGGCTCACCTCGCACGAGCAGTCGGCAGTGGCCGTCAGCCTGTGCGACGGAGTGGTGAGTACACAACTTTCTGCCCTTCTATGCTTCTGTATAAATCAAAATATTAATGATGATGGTGATGATGATGGTGAGGGTGACGATGATGACGACGATGACGACGATGACGATAATGATGATGATGATGATAGTGTAGTAATTACAATAATTACAGTAATAATACATTTTTACACTGCTTATTTTGCAAATTAAAAAAAATAAGATCACAAACTTGGCCAATTTAAGTATGAAATTGTAACAGTTTTTAAAGAATGAATTTTGTTTGAATGCTAAGCCCATAATAAAATGGCATCCACTATATACCACCAAGTATCATTCAAAACTACTATCAATGTCCCTTTCAAAACACAATTATTTCCTGACCATTTATTTAAATCTATACCATTTGAATTTACAAGCTTTTGTACAAATATTGGAAGCAATCTAACAACAAGAGGAACAAGGTTTTGGGGTGTCTCTACTGTTTACATAACAAAATGCATCTTTGTAAGAATGACAAAACTTTATGCCACAAAATAGCAGTTTGGACAAATAAACTTCACAAGACCAGCAGACCAGCGCTCAGTAAATATGTGAATGGCAACAAAATACAAAAAGAAGAAGAATTGTTTACCTTTTTTCTTGGGGTGGGAAAGATGAGTTTCAATTGATGAAAGGTTTCAACCTTTAAAGGTCCATTTCACAAGGTAAAAGACAGCTTTGTATGAATGACAATGTAGTACAAAACTAGGACCAAATTGGTATTTGCGTGTGAAATTCTACTGGAATAGGCTGTCATATAGACTATACAAATGGCCTGTGTTGCTGCCTAAAAGGCATATTAATGTAGATTCTGTTATTGGTTTTCTTTCCAAAAGTTGAAGTCAAATACCAGCCAATGTATGAATGGAGTTAAAATAGCTCTATGCGAGGTATTGATGAAAATTGATGAAAGATTCAGTTGCAAATTCTCGCTACCCCAAATAGCGATTATCTCGAAATCCGATCGAAATCCCGAAAACACGCGTGGAATTGTGGGATAGCTTTTAGTCATACCAACTTCCTGACTACTGCGTGGACGCGTCGTGTGCATGTGTGCGGCTCGCGGGAGGCGTTTATTTTTTCCGTAACCGGCCCGGGATCTGTATACATGTACTGCATACAAACGCATTGGAGACGTGTGGTCGATAGCTTTTAATTAATGCATTATATTTTGTGTGAGTTACGCTGATTACATCCATTTCGAGCATGTGCGAATGATGCGCACGCGCGCCGTGCTGGAACCGGAAGTGGGAGTGACGACCAGCAAAGTGGAAAAAAGTCTCGTCTCGCGAATTTCGAGATTTTCGGACCTATTTAAGATAGCGAGAATTGGGAGCAGGAGAATGTTAACAGCATATCATATCATATCATGCAAGTGGTTCAAAACACTTGGTCTATGAACTATAGAGATTATGGATAGTCAATTAAAACATCTTCAAAGGCTAGATGCAATTTTGCTTAAAATGTGGAGACCTCCTTTTCGTTGATACCTATATCTAAAAAGTCTACTTTTCATGAATTTGTGAATATAGAGTGTGTAAAAAGGATTATTTGTTTACAAATGTCCATTTTGAACTATTTTGAACTCTTTCCTACACATTACAAACTTTAAACCAGTTCGCACGCACGCACACAACCACAATTGGCAAAAGTACCCATCAGTTAGACAAAACACATTACCCAGTTACTTCCTTTCTATTGTGAACAAGAAACCACTTTTTGCGGAGGTAGAATTTAAAAAGTGCAAACCTCATATATTCAGAAAATTTTTGTCAGTCTTCCATGGTTGATTACACACGTTTTCATACAATCTTCCATCTTGCGTTTTTAGTAAAGATGAAATTAATTAATTTGTTTTTGCTAACTGCTCCCTCCGCTTCATCATCCGTGTGGTCATCATAATGATTGAGTTTTATTTTGTAGATTTTGTATATTTTTAAAATGAGAAAAGAGAATCAAAGAGAATCAACACTCTTTTCCCATTTATGACGTTTGAGTTATGGTTAAATGTATGCATGTCCACAAACTTTCACCATTCAGTCAGGCTTGAGCCAGCTTAACTCTTTGTGTTATACCGTGGACCCTACGGTTATACCGCTATGTCAAATAATCTTAAATGTGTGGAGAAAATGTTATTCTAAGCATTACGATAACCACCTGTTGTACTATGAAATATATACATCTGATATGGCCTGGATATAGATTAGAGTCTAGCCTAGGTTTGGGCAGGGTCTGATCAGGGAGGTGTCCCTGGTCTGATCATGATGTTTGTTACTATTTTGTATCGCCTGAAAACCACAATCATAAAAGCTCCTTCAAGTCCTCGTTACAAGTGTAACTTGAGAGAATCGAGAGAGAGAATGGGTAAACACACCACTCAGAACTTCTATTTGATTGACAAGGTTACGTTTACCTAGTGTTGTATGTCTTGGTTAATTAGTGTTGATCAATCAGAGTTTCAAACACCTGCATGAGCGCAGGCTGTTTTCATTCATTTATTTATCCTCAACCCCCCCAAAAGAACTTGTATGTTACAAGACCGCAAGAAAACATTCCTGGGATGCTTATGGCTCACATAATATTAGCATTAGGGATTTGCGTGGAGTGTTACTCACACACACAACGATTCGCAGGTTGTCGCCTCGGGTAAGAGCAAAATCATATACGATATTATCCGCTCTTTAACAACGTTTATCCTCCCTCCAACATATATATGTTTATATGCTCTCCAACATATATATGTTTATCCCCTTTCCATCAACATATATATGTTTATCCGCTCTCCAACATATATTAATTTAATACTTATCCGCTCTCCAACATATATATGTTTATCCGCTTTCCAACATATACGTGGCATGGTATCTCCCCATAGGCCACTGTCAAAGTATCCTGCTCAAAACAAGCTGGATATATATATATATCAAACACGACATGTTTCCAGAGCAAACTAAGGAATAAAGGCATGAGTGGATAATCCGATGTCTGTCGGTCCGGATCATACACACACGGGGGCGGCATCCTCTAAGGAGAACAGGGTTGGAGGATTTTAGGGGTATCTAGCCTAATCACTCTAGATATGAAATACACATTCTCTACCAAAGCGTGCCCACGAATTGGCGCGCATGACTAAAAGAACCAATGCTCTGTACAAATTCCTTTGGTAAAGAATGCCAACAGTTTTGTTAATAAATTCTTCAGGTTACTTATAAACACCTCAATCAAAGTTTGCCAATCATTACTTCTTTTTTGCTTGACAGTTTGTGATTCATGAGATTAATTTTCAACACAAAGTCATCGTGTAAAGGAGAATGGAGATGGAAGATTTGTAAGGGTATCTCACCTATTTCCTCCAAATGAAATTTTCCCTAAAAATATACTCTTAACAAGTTAATAAACACCCCAATCAAAGTTTGCCAATCATTACCCCTTCTTTGCTTTGCAGTTTATAATTTGTGAAATGTATTTTCAAATGCAAAGTTAACCTGGTATTTTAAAAAGAAATTAATGATTTTGTTTATGGCAAAACCTTAATCTTGCTAGTCCAAATGTTATGACCCCACTCAAGTGAAGGGGAGCATTATTAAAGTGATTAGTACTTCATTATAATCGGAAGCCAACTTTCAAGTTATAACCTTGATTTTGTCTCGACGAAAATACAAAAAGTTTCAATCAAGTCACACAAATCTTTGAAAGTTTAGGGACTTTGAAAAAAAAAAACCTCCACTTGTATTGAATGTTCTTTACTTTAGGGAGTGGAGGAGATAAAGAACTTAATTGAGTATGTCATATGATTGGGGTAATGATGAACGATTAAATGATCATCATTAGATAATGATGCCCAACATTGTGCATTAACAAGCAAATATAATCATAATAATAATATTAATAGGTTTGATTTATATAGTGCCTATTAAATATGATACAATATCATCTCTAAGAGCTTTGCACTATTATTACCCCGGTCATATAGGATACAATGCAAACCAGCTCGCATCATGCGCACCATCCCTACTCCCTATATAGAGAGCTCTGTATCAATTAGGATGACTGCCAAAAAAGCAAAAATAGTTCTTCTCTGTACTTTTTTTCTTTCTTGTGTGAAGTTGAATCAGCAAGGCTCCCAGGAAGAATCTAATTGGCTTTAACCTGTGCAAGAAGAGTCAAGAATATTTTTTTTTGGATAATATAACATGCATTTTCCACAGACCCCGGCATGAGTTTTTTTTGGGGGACCAGCTATGAAAGGGTTAAAGGGGCTTTGTCCGGTTGACATTGGTGAGCGTATCAAGGGTAGGCCCTATCAATTACTTCCTTAATGACTGCCATTAGCGAAGGGAGCTAGCTAACTAGCGTGGTCTATTCTGGGTACTGGATTTAGTCCTGTGACAGTGTGAAGAATAGTGGGAACTGTGTTTGACCTCTACTCTATCCATAGGCAGTCAAACCCAAACCAGGAGTTATAAAGGGATGTAGTTTCAATGTATTTAACTATTTATTAGAACACTTTATGTATCCTTGTCAAGTTCATGGAAATGTGAAATTAAAAGGAAAGGAAATCAAACTTTGTGAGAAATTTCTTGTATCCTATGACCCTGGTAATATTAGTGTAACATGCTAAAAGATGATATTGTATCATATTAGGCGCTATAAATCGAACCTATTATGATTATTCATTTTAAAAATATGATTCCAGTGAGCTGCATGTAAGTGTACATACATCAGGTTTTTATCCCTATCACCTCTGTATTTAGATCTGGGAATAATATCATATTCACACAAAATGTTAACCAAACCTGCATCACTTCGCATGATCCCTCTTACTTTCCTTTAAAAAAAGTAGATTGAATTATCTGTGGGTTGGTGCCAGGTTTATACGAGCAATGAACAGGGTTTCACGGGATCGTCCGTCCCTCAGTCTTTGTGGCTCGATGGTTAAGCACCGGTCTCGCAATCTGGAGGTCTGGGGAGTCGATTCCTAGCGAAGCCTATTATTTCTTTTGCTCATTTTCATTTATATAATAATATTATCATGATGTCATTTGAACATCTCATTGGGCTGTCTTCAGTGTCTTGCTACATGTAGTTGCCACACATTAGTTGTTGCTATGTATATTAGAGAAATTCACTGCTGAATGAGTGCTACTAGATGACGACAAAATTCACCTCGGAGTTTCCTTTGACGTGATTTTCAGCCTCAAAACTAGGAACTTTGTTGTTATCACGAGGGCAGGTTGTACGCAAGCTTTTTGTTTTTGTTTGAACGTACATGCGTTTGTGTTAATTTTTTTGTTGCCTGTTTGTGTAAGCTTACTCGTCTATGATTTCAAGAAAACCATTTTCTAGAAAATGCTCTCGGTGTATAGAGTACAGAAGCCATGACGTCATAAAAACACTTTTTTAGAATTTTCAAATTTGGACTTCATTTTCAGAAAGAGCATAACAAATAATGTCCAAATACCGAAAATCAAAGGAATAGGTTACGTATTGGCCGAGATATGCCCATCCGAATGAATTTTAATTCAATGGGCAATCAGTGTTATAGTGTACTGGTTCCTAAATTTAGGAACCAGTGCACTATAACACTGATTGCCCATTGACCAAAAAAATCATTCGGATGGGCATATCTCGGCCAAAACGTAACCTATTCCTTTGATTTCCGGTATTTGTACATTATTTGTTATGCTCTTTCTGAAAATGAAGTCCAAATTTGAAAATTCAAAAAAAAAATGTTTATGACATCATTTATGACATCACACTTCACCACTCTATAGGACCAACTATTATTTTCCCTCAATCTGTTGGGCCAGCACCATGGTATACTAGTAAATCCATGATTGGACTGTAATTTTGCTCTACAATCCCTTTTGATCCGGCCATCTGGTTTGGGTTATTTGCAGCTTTGAGTCTGCTTTGCGTTTCTCCCCTGTTGCTACCACATGCCTGGACTGTCCATGAATTTGACCTTCTGAATACTGGTAATAGCAGGGCTAATTCGACCTCTTCTTACTCTGCATGGTTCTCTCTGCATGGTTCTGCGCTGTGATTTAATGAAAAACGAAAGATTGGCAAATAGAGCGTAATTCATATTGGTCAGAGGTTAATTTCCCAGTGCTAACTGCTTGACCAGCAAATTATAATAATATGATTCTTACATAGTACATAATGATATAGTATGAAATAGTTATGATATTATATACCATATCAATTACAAACAAAAGAAAAACTGACTGGATGCAAATTGAATGAAATTAAAACTAACTTGAACACTTTTTTTTATAGTTATTTCTTCTTACAGGGTGTGCCATCTTTATAACTTCTGAAGAGTTTGCCCCCCATGCCTGGAAATCTAAATATATCCCATGTTTTTCCTGTGACCAGTCTTGGGTTCAAGTTCTTGTTATGCTGTTTTGGGGAAGAACCACCATGAAGGAAGGGAACATTGTAGTTCATTGGTAGATCACTTGTTTGATAATCCGAGGTGGCAGGTTTGAACCCCCACCCCCCCCCCCCCCACCAAAAAAATAAAAATAAAAATCTGTACTCAATTTTGTTTAAACATGTGATACTTCTAGGGAAGGAATAAACAGTGTCTTCATTCTTGTTATATTTTATAGTTGTCGGCAATTTTGTATTTTTATTCAAGTTACACAAGAAATCCACATCTAACGAGTCAAATGATAAAATGTAATTGATACAAGATGAGAAGAAATTATATATAATAAAGTGACTTTCCTTTTCAGAAACTGAATGATTGAATGTTTTTTCTTCACTCTTGAGAACGAAAGAATGTTCCTGGGGCCTCTGAAAATCGTGATGCCGGAAAAAATTGATAAACAAAGCTGTAAAATGATACGTTACATAATTTAATCTTACGGATGGGATTAGGATTAGGAGAGAAGAGTAAAATATCTTATAACGGGTATTAAAGGGTACCACCACCCAAAAATAATATTCTTATAAATGAAAGGTAACATCTTTAGTATTCCATTCCATCAACAAGTTCACAAAAATATGTTTCCAGAAAAAAGAAAAAAAAATTGAAAAACGCATCACCATTCTAAAGCATGCGTTAATGGGTCTGCATGTACGAGACTACTTTGTCCAGAGCGAACGAATCGCCCGGGATTCTATTGTCTCCAAACGTACGCGTGAATAGCGTTGGCGGATTCACAAATGTTTGGCCCATATGGAACCAGGCATTAGTAGTGGTTCCGTATTAAGTGGTGGAAATTAATTGCTTTGTTTATTAATTACACAACCCTAAATTGCAAAATGTTGGGTATCTATTTGATATCACAAAACGGTACCAAAACATATAATTATGTGTTGTTCTTTGCCTGGTGGTCCCCTTAAATGTAAGATAAGAAATGTTCCTAGAGTTCTTCTATACATGTAGATGAGTACCAAGTTACTAGCTTGGGCTGACGATTCAGGGATTACAGCTTATAATTAATCAAACATTATAAATGGGCTACATTAATCTAAATGTTTTATGGTTATCACATACATGTATCACCTATCACATACTAGTAGTAACTTTTCAAAAACATTTTTGGAAACAAATCTCAGAATTAAAAATATCAATAAGTTCTTAATTTGCTGATTTTGGTGACTGAACTGGTAGTATATGGAGATAAAAACGTGAGTGACAGGTTGAAGGGGTGCACCCCAGAGACCCTCAGACCCTTGCAATTGTCACACCTAGCGCCCGAATGTTAGTCTAACTCTTCAAAAACAATGGCTAGCCTAACAGATAGGTGCAGGAGTAATAGTGCATCACCTCTTCACTGTCTTTTCTCTTGTGTTGAAGAGATAAGTCTAAGAGCAGATGATATGTCACTAGAGTCATCCTCCTTAGCAACGCAGGTGGCTGAAGGTGATGTTGTACCCTCAGACCCCTTGCAATAGTTACACTTAGACCCATCATCATGTTAGCCAAACTTTCTAATGACCCTTCAAACACTATGGCTACGACTAACAGAACAGATACAGGAGTAATAGTGACCTCTTCACTGTATTTTCTCATGTTGAAGAGATAAGAGCTGATGATATGTCACTAGAGTCATCCTCCTTAGCAACGCAGGTGGCTAAAGGTGATGTTGCACCCTCAGACCCTCGCAATAGTTACACCTACATGTAGGCCCCAGTGTTATCCAAACTCTCTAATGACCCTTCAAACACAATGGCTAAGACAAATGTAAGAGATGGGCATAGGGATAATCGTGACATCTTCACTGTCCCATCTGGAGTAAGTTGAAAGAGAAGAGCGGACAATATGTCACTAGTGTCATCCTCCTTAGCAACGCAGGTGGCTGTAGTGATGTTTTACCCTCGGACCCCTTGCAATTGCCACACCTACATGTACATGTACCCCATCATCATGTTGGCCAAACTTTCTAATGACCCTCCAAACACAATGGCTAAGACGAACAAAAGTGATAGGCATAGGGATAATTGTCACTTTCCCTCCTAGAGTAAGTTGAAAGACAAGAGCAGACGATATGTCACTAGTGTCATCCTCCGTAGCAACCCAGGTGGCTGTACATGGTAAGATGATCTGTGGCTAGTGCTATCCTCCAGTAATGCAGGTGGTGGATGGGGAGGAGAGGGTTTGGGGTGTGTGGGGGGGGGGGGGGGGGGGGGGGCTCAACACTAACATGTGATTTCCGGTCCAGGCCAAGGCACAATTTCTTGGGAAGAATATCATATTTTATTTGCCCAGTCAGCAGCTGATAGTATCAATCGTATGACAAAAAGTGTTTCACAATCAAACGTTTAGACATTGAAATTTTGTGGTGAACATTCAATCATACATTGGTTGTTGGGAAGGTGAAGCATACGTGAATGTGGAATCTAATGTCTCTTTAGAAGTATCTTCTAGAATGGAATCAGAGTGATGTACTTACATTGTGTGCTAGGCAAATTAGCACTCTATATGAACCATGTTTGGATATCACAAGAACGTGTGATATCTTCTTCTCTTGTACCGCTTTCAGATGTTGTTTGTCCAGTTAATAAAACATTGTTTTGGGGATTGCTGTTGCGATTGTAGGATGTTAGTTGAACAACAAAAACATGCAGATACTTGAGAATAAGTAAATAGAAGTTGGGCAACATAGAAGTGTAAACTATGTATCTTTCAGTTTGTGCTGTCACAGTTTACTTGCCCAGGGGTGTTGCATTAAGAGTTGCGATTAATCGCAAAGTTGCGTTTGATTGCAAGTCGGAAAATTCGCGCACTTGAGCCAATCAGAATTGCGCATTTAGGCGCATTTTCTGACTTGCGGTTAAATGCAATTTTGCGATTAATCGCAACTCTTTATGCAACACCCCTCAGAAAAGAGTTAGTGTGGCCAGGGGATTGTAATAATTAACAGTCTTTATATTTTACACTAGATTCTCTATTTTTCTATACAAATATCCTTCCATCCGCACAATTTTGAGAACTTGGAAGAATCTTTGCTGTTGGTGATGATAAACTAGTCTGGGCTTTTTATGTTTAAATCATTGATTAATAACACCCAGGGACTCTGCCTGAAATATCTCCAGATATGCTATAACCTGTATTGAAGGAGAAGTTTTTTGTTAAAACCAAAATTAATGCTTACTCAGTGCAGGTTAAAGTTCAACAATTAACAAACAAACGGGGGTATCAGTTGCAATAAGCGCAAAATAAATACCAATTATCCATGTTGAACAAATTTAACCTGCCATTAAGCTGAGATGTGTAACTACTGTTTGATAAGCTGATTGCATGCATGCTAACTTTTGCATTACAGAAGTTCTGATTTTGAATAATTTGTCAATGGATCTGATAGCGATGTTTATTCAAAGATAGCGTGGTAAATCCTCTAAGATTGTTTGCACATGCTTTGTTAGATGGCAACAAAGGCTCCTCCTTATTTGGTGGGATTAAAACTTACCAAATCT
>JBAMJV010009029.1:0-19275 GCA_037951105.1 Echinarachnius parma | reverse complement strand
ACCCGATTCAGCATGTTGACATCTCGGCCTCGTATGATCTCCTACTGGCTCATTACCAGAAAACAGGGATTCTGAGGCATTCTATACTGTGCTTCACCGACTGAAAACTAGTCGGGATATTGCGTCGAGTCGGCTCTGAGTGTGGAGGGCTTAAGTTGGAAGGTCTACTTTTTATGCAATCTCTACTTCAATTGTGTTGGCACCATCTCCACTCCCTAGTGGATCACTCCTTCCAAGGCAGCTCATGGACATTGAGAAGGACCTTCGCATATAGGCATTCACCACCTTTTATGGTACCAGACGACTACATATAAACACTTTGGTATCAAGGAGAGCAGCAGTTTGTGGATAAATTGCTGAAGAACAAACGAGGTGGCATGCTCGTACACAGGGGGATCGAACTCGGGACCTCACAAATGGAAAGACGCGCGCTCTACCAACCTTATCACACCACATATACCTTCATACATGCCCATGTATCCGTAGTGGCGTAGCTTGGGTGACGAAAGGGCAATTGCACCCCCGCCTGAAACTCATGTCACCCCTCCCTACCCCCCCCCCCCTACTCCGATGCCATACTCCTATTCAGAATAATTACCCAAACTAAAACAGTTCCATTACGATTTTAACGGGTTTTACACAGTGGAGTAGATTGAGGGTCAGGAAGGGGGGGGGGACGAATAAAAGGGAGGCACACTTTATGTTTTTATTATATTTGCAAAGTTTTAGCAAATATTGTCCCCTTATGTTTCTAATTGTTTTCGAGAAACTATCAGGGACTACATGCCCCGCCCCCCCCCCCCCCCCCCACCTTAAATTTGCCTTAATTTTTCCAAGATAGTCCCCGTATGTCTGTTTTCTTATTGTTTTCGGGGAACTATCAGGGTCACGTGCCCCCGTAACCCCCCCCCGCCCCCCCCCCCTACACTTTATGTATTTCATAATTTTTCAAGATTGTCCCCGTATGTTGTTTCTTATTGTTTTCGGAGAAACTATCAGGGGTCACATGTCCCCGTAAACCCCCCCCCCCCCCCCCCCCTCCCCCCCCCCCCCCCCCTCCCCGCACACTTTATGTATTTCTTAATTTTTCCAAGATTGTCCCCGTATGTTGTTTCTTATTGTTTTCGGGGGAACTATCAGGGGGTCACGTGCCCCCCCGTACCACCCCCTCCCCCGCCCCCTGTCGCAACCCCATGGGGGGGGGGGAGGGGGGGGGGGGGGGAGTAGGTGGCATTCGGATCCAACCCTTCCACGCTGTCTGGGTTTCTTTGACTACGCCGTTTTGCGTCATTTATTGTTTATTTGTTTGCGAAATGAACACCAGGTAGAATACAATAATGACAATATTTGACATTGAACAAATGTGGATCACAAATTTGTCATGTGGTGTACGCATTGGTGCAATACTTAACTGGAAAAAATAAATTTCGCTTGAAGTATATGTATTGGACAAAAGTTTATCACGGGATTGAAAGGATTCGAAATACCTACTTGATCATAATTTTAAGTTTAGAGAGGTTGCTTACATGCTGATATAGACGAGGACAACGAAATATGGCATATTTAGCTGGAAATGTGGTGTTCACATTGGTGCTTCTTACTTTGCAGTAACATAACGTATGCAGGTAAGCTATCACTTTCGGTATTAATTTTACCGGTTTCTGGTTCTTGTATCAAAATGTAAATATCAAATAATATATTGATTATACCGAAACAGTTGCGGTTGGCATGATGGTTGATGCCTATATTATGTACATGTTCGTATGATTAGTTTATGGCAGGTCTTATTATAATCTCACAATATTGATTAACGCTTTCACTGATAAATTCCCCAAAACCAAATCCTATATATATTTTCATGTGTTTAAACTATGATAGGAAAGGGCTATAAAAACATTATTATCTATTCAATATGTTCGAGTATATATCATTAAAGATAACATCATTAGCGTGACTAATGCCGCTATTAGTGTTACTTATTTGTGTTTTTTTTTACCTTTAAGGTGATCCATTAACTTCATGAGCATTGTCCAAAGGGAATTGTTGAGACGTCAATTATACACTTTTATAATCGGAGACCCTCCTGTGAGAGTTTTGTAGAAGAATAACACTGTTTATATAGTACAAAAGGAAAAAATGAATTTTATCCAGATCGCTCGCGTTGAGTATCCGAATTCGGATACTATGAACGAGCGAAGTATCCGAATTCGAATACTTTAGATAATAACCTGTCCATCGCAAAGCGTCCCGGAACGCTTACAATTTAAATCCTTTTTAGTCCGTTATTAGAGAGACATTTAAAGAATCAAAACCCATATCATGCTTCTGTTACCATAAGCGTGATACGCTAAACAACAAGCAGACGAGGTACAAGGGAAGTGTGAAAGATCCAAGTGATTTGGGTTGAACCTGACAAAGTGAATCGATCACTTTAATGTCAATGTAAATTGTTTTGAATAAAAGGCGTTCCGAAACGCTTTTCGACTGTAGTCAAAAGTATCAGAATTGGTGTACTTTGCGCGAAAGATCAGAGATACAAATTTGACATCAATTTTAAATTGTTTTCACTAACATGCATGCGAGGAAAAACATTGTTCAGGCAATAATTAGTGCGTTGATATTAAATCATCATGAAAATAAACTCATCATGCTGAAAGAGGTACCATTTTGTTTCTGTTCATGTAGTTTGGTCATGTGACTTCGAGACAGCTACCTGCGGGATCATTTTCAATACGGATGCTTGGGAAAACAGTCAGAGGGGAAAGCAATACCGGCTGTAAGTATGGTTGCACAATAAATCATAGTTGCAACCACCTGTAGTATATGTATACGTTATATAGTCCGTATTATGATTATTATTATTATTAATAATATTATTATTTTATTATTATATTATTTGAACTATATTATATTATTATTATATTATTATTATAATTATTGTTGCTATTATCATGGGCATCGATCATTACGTGATACTTATTACCCATCGGGGGCGGGGGGGGGGGGGGGGGGGGTGAATGAATAGATTGGCAAAGAGTCGTAGGGCAATGCAATGACGGCAGTAAGAATGGTTGCACAATAAAACATGAGTACAACGACCTATACAGGTGGCCCAAAAAAAAACGGAACGGGGGCACTTCCCAAAATATAATAACACAATGTTTATGTTCATCGGACAGGGTGTCCTTTCCAATGAAAAACGATACCAAGAACAGTAATTTTGGTCAGGTCGTTTCTGTTTAAGGACGCAGTGAGTGAGACCATGTCAGGTGCCGATTTATGTTGATTTCTCGACCTAGTCAATGCCAGTTTAACCGCACTCCTTGCCGTAATACCATCAGCGACCAGGCCCATTCTCTCGGCACACGGCTGACGTGCACACTAACAATAGTGCGCGATGCTCAACGATATGAACGGCGGTTCGTGCGATTTCATCAAGCGCTGGCTCTATACAAATTGACCAAAAAGAGAACCTGACATGGTGTCACTCACAGCGCCCTAAAACAAAAACTACACGGCCAAATTGACTGTTCTTGGTATCGTTGTCATTTGAAAAGACACTCTATCCGATGGACATAATACATGTGTTACTTTATTTTGGGAAGTGGCCCGTTCCGTTTTTTGTGGGCACCCTGTATTGAGTCGTTAGACAAGACGGGAACGGTTAGTAGTAATAAAAGTAGCTAAGAGTAGTACTAGTAACTACTAGAGTAGTAATAGTAGTAGTAGCAGCAGTAGTAGTAGTAGTAGTAGTAGTAGTAGTAGTAGTAGTAGTAGTAGTGGTAGTGGTAGTGGTAGTGGTAAAAGTAGTAGTAGCAGGTAGTAGAAGTAGTAGTAGTAGTAGTAGTAGTAGTAGATTGAAGTAGTATTATGTGTATCAATACGTGTTAATTTTTATTCCTACAAGCAGTGGTAGGTATAGTGCTGATTTGAGGGGTTCTCGTATCTGGGGGGGGGGGGGGGGGGGGGGAGGGGGTGTTTATCGTCGAGGTGTGGTATATTCTTTGGGGTTATTGTCTTGGGGTAATCATCCGGGGGTAATCGTCCGGGGTAATTGTCTTGGGGGTAATCATCCGGGGATAATCGTCCGGGGGATGGGGGGGGGGGGGGGGGGTGGGTAGTTGTCAGGGGGGGGGGGGTAGTTGTCTTGGGGGTAATTGTCCGGGGTAAGTGTACGGGGTAGTTGTCAGGGGGGTGGTTGTCTTGGGGGTAATTGTCTTGGGGGTAATTGTCCTGGGGTAATTGTTCACGGGGTAGTTGTCTTGTGGGTAATTGTCTTGGGGGGGGGGGGGGGGGTATTGTCAGGGGATGATTGTCCAGGGGGTTAGTAGTCCGGATACGATATCGAATCACACATTTCCTCATTTCATCATTTCATCATTTTTTTTTGTTCATGTCAACCTAGTAATAGATCCCTTTGATATTTATACATTATTTGCATTTTATGCCATTTCTGCTCCCATTTTTCCATTTAATAATAATAATAATTATAATAATGGTTGGCTACTCATATATTACATGTCCTTTATTATATTGTCATATAGATGTTCGTATGTTTGGATAATAAAATATGCACTTACAAACCTACAAGACTATCTTCCTCCAATGCCAAACAAAGATCACCGAACATTACTTAGCTTGTTAGGAGCCGGGTGCTTACCAAAACTTTATTCGTGTATCACAAATTAAACATGTTTTTAGATCTAAATTATTACTTTCCAATAATTATATCTAAAATACAATTTTGTAACCATAATAACGAATACGAATATTAATTTTATTACGATTCCTTCATAATGTTGACCTTATTTTATGCATAACGTTTGCTTTTTATTTAAAATTACCTCAGTCGGTTTGCAGACGGTTCAAGGTCCCCCACCCCTGCAGGCGAGTTTCACTATTAACGATGACTTCAATTCGAGCACAGGAACGCTTTCATTCGAAGCATTTGAATTGAATAACCCTCCAATACTGGATGAGTTGAATACATCCCTTTTGGTTTCAACCTGCAAGAATGATTTTGCATCAACATCTGTTGGCGTCCTCGATCAATTGGGTTTCATGGCACCTAAAGAAATTTCTTATTCGTGCGGCAGTTCGTCGCAAGTAGAGGTGAGTCTTGATAAACTAAACAGAGAAAATGTTATAACCTAAAAACGATGCAAAATACTGCTGAGCACTGTTCATGATAACGCTTGTGTAATAAAGTGAGAGCCAATATAATATAAAGCCTAAATTGTTGATTCTAGCAAAATCTTCTTCAGAGGCTAAAATTATGGTAGTACATATAATACTTAAAACTAGTCATTAATATAATAAAGAGGCGGTGACTTGGAACAATAATACAATATTGTGAAACCTAAAAACGATGCAGTGTTCTTGTTGTTTTTTTCAGAAAAGAAATTAAGACTTATGTACGAAAAGGTTGATTTTCCAGGTTCGGCATAGCGATAACGGCCTTCTAAATGAGTTTCTCTCTCTCTTGTTTCTGTCCACCATTCAAGAATAACAGTATGTTAATTGTAATTTTTCAATGATGCTAAAAATTATGCTTTACTAAAATTTGTCTTTCATACTTTCGTGATATCAGTAACGTACTATTCTACACGATGATGTTTGATGATGAGAATTTATCTATTCCAATACTGATTATAAAATTTACAATGATAATAATAGCAATTATGGCATCATAGGAAAAGAAAAGGTATATGTATCCTGATATTTCCGCTTATCTTCTGTTATTATCTGATGATTCAATTTAACCCGGGTTACTTTTGTCTTGTAGGCCTAGAGTTTTAACATATTGGTGGTTCCCCGATTCTATTGCTGAGATAGTACAGTTTGGGTTTTTAAAGGGCGCTTCAAGAAATACATTTCCGTGAGGTAATGAAAAACAAGTGTAATATGTGATAAAGCACACACTTTAACGACATAATAAAATATGTTTGATTTAAATCGGATATCCGTTTGGAACAAAAGTGGGGCCAACATTTATTCAATAATTTTATTTTTAAATGTGTAAAGCCTACACATTTTTCATAATGTATGTTGACTTGGTGTAACTGAGATCTTGCCCACTGATGAGAATTTGGATCTTTTTTAAACAACTATTATACAGATCACATTCATTGCCAACATTTGGTCGGCCAGCTCCTTTATACAGATAGATAACATCATCATAACTGAGGGTAAGTCTATATAATTGAACTTCCGTTTATTTAAGGCAGTGTTTAACTGTTGCAGGCATAATTAGGTTCAGTTATACATTTTCCATGAACCACAAGCATACTACTAATCCACGTAAAAAACAAACACATTTTTTTAGTATAACTATTTGTTTATATATCTATGTACCATGGATACTTACAAAGTTTAAATAAAATCAATCTGTTACAGCACAAATGAGATTTTAAAACGTGGATCATAATTTACAAAAAGTAAATTTTAATACACTTCGTGAACGTCACGTACAGATTTGTTGTCAGATGAGATACACAGTGATTATTGAAATATACTAATTACTATGAAACTTGTCAATGGTTATTTTGTTAGTTGATATGTCCAATGTCGAAAAAAAAATGTTTCTGAGGAAAACAAATTTTCTATGATTTTAGCTGGAGATTATGTCAAGGTATGTAAAACTATGTTTTTTAGATACTGACACTTTTCTTCGGGTCGGTGAAAAATTGACCTTACTTAAAACGCTCCCATTCCACAATAAGTTGTTCAAAACCTCTACAAATAATTATTATCGTCATTTAAGTATGACGTCCAACCCAGGGGGTGGGGGGGGGGGGGTTGGGGGGTTGGGTGCGGTTCGTTATTCCGAAGGTTCGTTATTCCGAAGGTTCGTTATTCCGAACACGCAAATTTCCTATACCTGAGTGTTCGTTAATCCGAAAATGAAATAGGGTTCGTTAATCCGAACATTTGTTGCATTATTCCGAAGGTTCGTTATTCCGAAGGTTCGTTATTCCGAAGGTTCGTTATTCCGAAGGTCCGTTATTCCGAAGGTTCGTTATTCGGAAGGTTCGCTATTCCTAAAATGAAATCGGGTTCGTTATTCCGAAGGTTCGTTATTCCGAAGGTCCGTTATTCCGAGGGTTCGTTATTCCGAAGGTTCGCTATTCCTAAAATGAAATCGGGTTCGTTAATCCGAAAATTAATTTGGGTTTGTTATAATGCTATAATTTCATATAAAGAGATAAAATAAACTTAAATGTTTGATTGGTCTGGCCAAGGGAGGGAAAGGGGGAGGGGTATGATTAGTGCAGGCTGTAAATTAAATAAACAAAACACAAACTATAGTATTATAACAAGCCCGATTTAATTTTCGGTATAACGAACCCGATTTTATTTTCGGATCAACGAACCTTCGGAATAAAGAACCTTCGGAATAACGAACCTTCGGAATAACGAACCTTCGGAATAACGAACCTTCGGAATAACGAACCTTCGGAATAACGAACCTTCGGAATAACGAACCTTCGGAATAACTGAACCTTCGGAATAACGAACCTTCGGAATAACGGACTGTAACCGGGGGGTTAACCCCCCCCCCCCCCCCTTGACCAAAACAATGCTGTTTTGGGGGGTTTGAACCCCCCCCCCCCCCCCCCCCCTTTGTAAATTTTAGCCGGTCTCGAGACCACTTTTCTCGACCGTCTAAAACCCGGTCTCGACCGTCTAAAACCCGGTCTCGACCGTCTAAAACCAGGTCTCGACCGTCTAAAAACCAGTCTCGACCGACGTAAACCTGGTCTCGACCTACTAAAACCCGGTCTTGGCCCAACAAATTTGCAAAGATATCCGGTTACTGGCTCGAAATTTGTTTAAGTACTTGGTATCGACGTCGAAACCCCTTACCTCTTCGGCACATTCTAGATATTTATGATCTGCAGCATTATTTCTATGTCTATTTCTAGTGTAAGTTTGTGTTTATTAATGTTTAAACCAAATAATATTGATATACAGTATTTTCAAAAAGAATGATACAGTCAGGAAAAAAATATTAAAATATGATAATAAGAACAAATCTGTATGTTATTTGGTACCATATTGAAGAAGCTGGGTTGTGCTTTCAGATGCTCTTTGTCTGACCATTTTCACTTCAGCGGATACCAAATCTTGTCTGATTGTACACGTATATACAAAAACCCAATTGTGCCGATTTTCGTACATGCACTGAAAAAGGAGATGGACACTTTTAAACACATTTGGTCTTCTCACTAAGAAATATGATATAATAAAGATGTGATAATGGCTACAGTACAAATATATTTGTCACTGCTGATGTTGGAAGGGTAAACGATTGTTAAATATTAATAATGGGATCTCCCTAATAACCAGGTTTTCTGGATAGAGTTTTTCCAGATGGACATTGCTTCAGGATTCTGATTGCCTCAGATTCCTAGCAATTTTGACAGTTCCTAATGTCACAAACCTGAAGGCGTTTGCCTGATTACTGTTACTGAAATCGACTGAAGACATGTGTCAGGCTTTATGTTTGAATATTGAGACCATAAAAGAGACTTTCCCCAAGTGATAAATAATGTTAAAGTGTAGCAAAGGCTGGCATTGTAATAACACGCATTATTGATCAAACACTTCTTCAGTAGGCGAATCTTTGATTATTTCATAAAGCCTCTGTTGATTCAACAGAAGGCGTGCAATGAATTGAAATCTAATTTCAGGCAATGGTAAAAACATCATTATTTAAGCATCATATTTAGCCAATTTAATAATTAATTATTACATTTTTGACTTTTTTTCTTTGAAATAATGACATTTTGCTAACTCATGTAATGCACAGTACGTAAATTGACACAACGTGGATTTTCGATGTACTGCAAACAAACGACCATATCTCACGACTTACTTACCCAATTAAGCTGAATTAAAAATCATCTGGAAGCCTTTTTTTTTCTTAAATATGACATGAAATATATATATTTTTGAAATTACCTTCAAACCGTAAACAAATATTTCTCAACTGTACCATTCTTTTTGAGACACACTGTTAATACACCTACCAAGGTGAGTCATATCGGCCTTTCGCTTCTTCTCTTCCGCAAGATGTGTCAGTAATATAAATGGAACTATCCGCTACATCTGTTAACCTCCAGCTATAATAGTGAAACTCTCTTTTCATTACATGTCTATTAAATAATGCTGATATAAATATACCAGTGGAGTGCAAATTTACGGGGCTTTCTTTATGATTTGGGGCGGCTTTATTCCTAATGTTAAATCTATCTGCGATGCGATTTCGCAGCCCTCGATTCAATTAAATGTAATTAATTTACTGGGGAGCAATAAGCTGCTGTCCAGATTACAGCAAAAGATCGAAAACACCAGGGTTGTTTTACAAAGATTTAAAGTTGAACTTAATGCTATGTTGGACCTCATTTCATGGAAAGCCGTTAGTTTCTTTATAAAATTATTGAAACTGTTCTTTTTAAAAGGCATGCCTTTTCATTAAGATAAAAAGGGTAATATTTGTTATAATCAAGGAGCCTTGAAGTTATTGATATAGATTGTTGTTAGAAGTCTCATATAGTTGGATTGTTTTTGCTTTCTGATATGTTTTTATTCCAATGGATCTTCTGTTGCAACCCATGTTATACATTTCAGACATCGACGAATGTACATCTAGTCCCTGTCTGAATGGAGGCACCTGTACCGACCAGGTGAACGGCTATACCTGTACCTGCGTGCCTGGATGGACCGGCCAAGTCTGCACTATCAGTAAGGAACACCCTTACAATTTAGATGAATATGTTAATAAGTTTTCCTTGAACAAACAGTACCTAAAAAGGAGATTATTTTTAAATTGTTGCTTAACTTATAGGGGTTGTTTTAATATTGATGAGTATTTTGGTGAATTGCACGGCAATTTTTTTTGTTGAAGTAAACAATTTTTCATGACTGAAAATTGAGGCTTTAATATACAGCATAATTTTATAGCTAATACCCTCAAACCGTTGATTCGAAATTATTGTATAATTTTGATTCACATTAATTATACAAATTTGTTCTAGTAATACAGGTATTTATCAAAACAGATAGAGGGTGTGAATTGTTATTACTTACGAGACATTTTAACGGAGATACCTTTCGTTATGTATACCGTGCCCTTCGGCACATTCTAGATATTTATGATCTGCAGCATTATTTGTATGTCTATCTCTAGTGTTAGTTTGTGTTTATTAATGTTTAAACCAAATAATATTGATATACAGTTTGTCTCAAAAAGAATGATACAGTCAGGAAAAAAGAATATTAAAATGTGATAATAAGAACAAATCTGTATGTCAGTTGGTACCATAGTTAGGAGGAAGGGTTGTGCTTAAGGATGCTCTTTGTTAGACCCTTTTCACTTCAGTGGATCCCGCATTTTATCTGATTGTATATACGTATATATACAAAAACAATTGTGCCGTTTTTCGTGCATGCACTGAAAAAGGAAATGGACATTTGTTAACACATTTGGTCTTTTCACTAAGAAGTATGGTATATAATAAAGATGTGATAATGGCTAGAGTACAATTATATTTGTCACTGCTGATGTTAGATGGATTAACGATGGTTAAATATAATGAGATCTCCCTAATAGCAAAGTTTTCTGGATAAAGCTTTTCCAAATGGACCTTGCTTCAGGATTCTGATTGCCTCAGATTCCTAGTAATTTTGACAGTTATTAATGATGTCGCAGAACTGAAGGCGTTTGCCTTAATATTACTGTTATTGGAATCGACTGAAGACATTTGTCAGGCTTTATGTTTGAATATTGAGACCATAAAAGAGAGTTTCCTCAAGTGATAACTAATGTTAAAGTGTAGCAAAGGCTGACACTGTAATGACACGCATTATTGATCAAACACTACTTCAGTAGGCGAATCTTTGAATATTTCGTAAAGCCTCTGTTGATTCAAAAGAAGGAGTGCAATAAATTAAAATCAATTTCAGGCAATGGTAAAAACATATTTAAGCATCATATTTAGCCAATTTAATAATTAATTATTACATTTTTTACTTTTTTCTCTGATATAATTACATTTTGCTAAGTCATGTAATGCACAGTACGTAAATTGGCACAAAGTGGATTTTCGATGTACTGCAAACAAACGACCATATCTCACGACTTACTTACCCAATTAAGCTGAATTAAAAATAATCTGGAAGCCTTTTTTTCTTAAATATGACATGAAATATATATATTTTTGAAATTACCTTGAAACCGTAAACAAATATTTCCCAACTGTACCATTCTTTTTGAGACACACTGTTAATACACCTACCAAGGTGAGTCATATCGGCCTTTCGCTTCTTCTCTTCCACAAGATGTGTCAGTAACATAAATGGAACTATCCGCTACATCTGTTAACCTCCAGCTATAATAGTGAAACTCTCTTTTCATTACGTGTCTACTAAATAATGCTGATATAAATATACCAGTGGAGGGCAAATTTACGGGGCTTTCTTTATGATTTGGGGCGGCTTTATTCCTAATGTTAAATCTATCTGCGATGCGATTTCGCAGCCCTCGATTCCATTTAATTTAATTAATTTACTGGGGAGCAATGAGCTGCTGTCCAGATTACAGCAAAAGATAGAAAACACCAGGGTTGTTTTACAAAGATTTAAAGTTGAACTTAATGCTATGTTGGACCTCATTTCATGGAAAGCCGTTAGTTTCTTTATAAAATTATTGAAACTGTTCTTTTTAAAAGGCATGCCTTTTCATTAAGATAAAAAGGGTAATATTTGTTATAATCAAGGAGCCTTGAAGTTATTGATATAGATTGTTGTTAGAAGTCTCATATAGTTGGATTGTTTTTGCTTTCTGATATGTTTTTATTCCAATGGATCTTCTGTTGCAACCCATGTTATACATTTCAGACATCGACGAATGTACATCTAGTCCCTGTCTGAATGGAGGCACCTGTACCGACCAGGTGAACGGCTATACCTGTACCTGCGTGCCTGGATGGACCGGCCAAGTCTGCACTATCAGTAAGGAACACCCTTACAATTTAGATGAATACGTTAATAAGTTTTCCTTGAACAAACAGTACCTAAAAAGGAGATTATTTTTAAATTGTTGCTTAACTTATAGGGGTTGTTTTAATATTTATGAGTATTTTGGTGAATTGCACGGCAATTTTTTTTGTTGAAGTAAACAATTTTTCATGACTGAAAATTGAGGCTTTAATATACAGCATAATTTTATAGCTAATACCCTCAAACCGTTGATTCGAAATTATTGTATAATTTTGATTCATTTTAATTATACAAATTTGTTCTAGTAATACAGGTATTTATCAAAACAGATAGAGGGTGTGAATTGTTATTACTTACGAGACATTTTAACGGAGATACCTTTCGTTATGTATACCGTGCCCTTCGGCACATTCTAGATATTTATGATCTGCAGCATTATTTGTATGTCTATCTCTAGTGTTAGTTTGTGTTTATTAATGTTTAAACCAAATAATATTGATATACAGTTTGTCTCAAAAAGAATGATACAGTCAGGAAAAAAGAATATTAAAATGTGATAATAAGAACAAATCTGTATGTCAGTGGGTACCATAGTTAGGAGGGAGGGTTGTGCTTAAGGTTGCTCTTTGTTAGACCCTTTTCACTTCAGCGGATCCCGCATTTTATCTGATTGTATATACGTATATATACAAAAACAATTGTGCCGTTTTTCGTGCATGCACTGAAAAAGGAAATGGACATTTGTTAACACATTTGGTCTTTTCACTAAGAAGTATGGTATATAATAAAGATGTGATAATGGCTAGAGTACAATTATATTTGTCACTGCTGATGTTAGATGGATTAACGATGGTTAAATATAATGAGATCTCCCTAATAGCAAAGTTTTCTGGATAAAGCTTTTCCAAATGGACCTTGCTTCAGGATTCTGATTGCCTCAGATTCCTAGTAATTTTGACAGTTATTAATGATGTCGCAGAACTGAAGGCGTTTGCCTTGATATTACTGTTATTGGAATCGACTGAAGACATTTGTCAGGCTTTATGTTTGAATATTGAGACCATAAAAGAGAGTTTCCTCAAGTGATAACTAATGTTAAAGTGTAGCAAAGGCTAACACTGTAATGACACGCATTATTGATCAAACACTACTTCAGTAGGCGAATCTTTGAATATTTCGTAAAGCCTCTGTTGATTCAAAAGAAGGAGTGCAATAAATTAAAATCAATTTCAGGCAATGGTAAAAACATATTTAAGCATCATATTTAGCCAATTTAATAATTAATTATTACATTTTTTACTTTTTTCTCTGATATAATTACATTTTGCTAAGTCATGTAATGCACAGTACGTAAATTGGCACAAAGTGGATTTTCGATGTACTGCAAACAAACGACCATATCTCACGACTTACTTACCCAATTAAGCTGAATTAAAAATAATCTGGAAGCTTTTTTTTCTTAAATATGACATGAAATATATATATTTTTGAAATTACCTTGAAACCGTAAACAAATATTTCCCAACTGTACCATTCTTTTTGAGACACACTGTTAATACACCTACCAAGGTGAGTCATATCGGCCTTTCGCTTCTTCTCTTCCACAAGATGTGTCAGTAACATAAATGGAACTATCCGCTACATCTGTTAACCTCCAGCTATAATAGTGAAACTCTCTTTTCATTACGTGTCTACTAAATAATGCTGATATAAATATACCAGTGGAGGGCAAATTTACGGGGCTTTCTTTATGATTTGGGGCGGCTTTATTCCTAATGTTAAATCTATCTGCGATGCGATTTCGCAGCCCTCGATTCCATTTAATTTAATTAATTTACTGGGGAGCAATGAGCTGCCGTCTAGATTACAGCAAAAGATCGAAAACACCAGGGTTGTTTTACAAAGATTTAAAGTTGAACTTAATGCTATGTTGGACCTCATTTTATGGAAAGCCGTTAGTTTCTTTATAAAATGATTAAAACTGTTCTTTTTAAAAGGCATGCCTTTTCATTAAGATAAAAAGGGTAATATTTGTTATAATCAAGGAGCCTTGAAGTTATTGATATAGATTGTTGTTAGAAGTCTCATATAGTTGGATTGTTGTTGTTTTTTGATGTTTTATTCCAATTGAACTTCTGTTGCAACCCATGTTATACATTTCAGACATCGACGAATGTTCATATAGTCCCTGTCTGAATGGAGGCACCTGTACCGACCAGGTGAACGGCTATGCCTGTACCTGCGTGCCTGGATGGACGGGCCCAAACTGCTATATCCGTAAGGAAAACCCTTACAATTTAGATGAATGTGTTAATAAGTTTTACTTGAACAAACAGTACCTAAAAAGGAGATTATTTTTAAATTGTTGCTTAACTTATATGGGTTGTTTTAATATTTATGAGTATTTTGGTGAATTGCACGGCAATTTCTTTTGTTGAAGTAAACAATTTTTCATGACTGAAAATTGAGGCTTTAATATACAGCATAATTTTATAGCTAATACCCTCAAACCGTTGATTCAAAATTATTGTATAATTTTGATTCATTTTAATTATACAAATTTGTTCTAGTAATACAGGTATTTATCAAAACAGATAGAGGGTGTGAATTGTTATTACTTACGAGACATTTTAACGGAGATACCTTTCGTTATGTATACCGTGCCCTTCGGCACATTCTAGATATTTATGATCTGCAGCATTATTTGTATGTCTATCTCTAGTGTTAGTTTGTGTTTATTAATGTTTAAACCAAATAATATTGATATACAGTTTGTCTCAAAAAGAATGATACAGTCAGGAAAAAAGAATATTAAAATGTGATAATAAGAACAAATCTGTATGTCAGTTGGTACCATAGTTAGGAGGAAGGGTTGTGCTTAAGGATGCTCTTTGTTAGACCCTTTTCACTTCAGCGGATCCCGCATTTTATCTGATTGTATATACGTATATATACAAAAACAATTGTGCCGTTTTTCGTGCATGCACTGAAAAAGGAAATGGACATTTGTTAACACATTTGGTCTTTTCACTAAGAAGTATGGTATATAATAAAGATGTGATAATGGCTAGAGTACAATTATATTTGTCACTGCTGATGTTAGATGGATTAACGATGGTTAAATATAATGAGATCTCCCTAATAGCAAAGTTTTCTGGATAAAGCTTTTCCAAATGGACCTTGCTTCAGGATTCTGATTGCCTCAGATTCCTAGTAATTTTGACAGTTATTAATGATGTCGCAGAACTGAAGGCGTTTGCCTTAATATTACTGTTATTGGAATCGACTGAAGACATTTGTCAGGCTTTATGTTTGAATATTGAGACCATAAAAGAGAGTTTCCTCAAGTGATAACTAATGTTAAAGTGTAGCAAAGGCTGACACTGTAATGACACGCATTATTGATCAAACACTACTTCAGTAGGCGAATCTTTGAATATTTCGTAAAGCCTCTGTTGATTCAAAAGAAGGAGTGCAATAAATTAAAATCAATTTCAGGCAATGGTAAAAACATATTTAAGCATCATATTTAGCCAATTTAATAATTAATTATTACATTTTTTACTTTTTTCTCTGATATAATTACATTTTGCTAAGTCATGTAATGCACAGTACGTAAATTGGCACAAAGTGGATTTTCGATGTACTGCAAACAAACGACCATATCTCACGACTTACTTACCCAATTAAGCTGAATTAAAAATAATCTGGAAGCCTTTTTTTCTTAAATATGACATGAAATATATATATTTTTGAAATTACCTTCGAACCGTAAACAAATATTTCCCAACTGTACCATTCTTTTTGAGACACACTGTTAATACACCTACCAAGGTGAGTCATATCGGCCTTTCGCTTCTTCTCTTCCACAAGATGTGTCAGTAACATAAATGGAACTATCCGCTACATCTGTTAACCTCCAGCTATAATAGTGAAACTCTCTTTTCATTACGTGTCTACTAAATAATGCTGATATAAATATACCAGTGGAGGGCAAATTTACGGGGCTTTCTTTATGATTTGGGGCGGCTTTATTCCTAATGTTAAATCTATCTGCGATGCGATTTCGCAGCCCTCGATTCCATTTAATTTAATTAATTTACTGGGGAGCAATGAGCTGCTGTCCAGATTACAGCAAAAGATAGAAAACACCAGGGTTGTTTTACAAAGATTTAAAGTTGAACTTAATGCTATGTTGGACCTCATTTCATGGAAAGCCGTTAGTTTCTTTATACAATTATTGAAACTGTCCTTTTTAAAGGCATGCCTTTTCATTAAGATAAAAAGGGTAATATTTGTTATAATCAAGGAGCCTTGAAGTTATTGATATAGATTGTTGTTAGAAGTCTCATATAGTTGGATTGTTTTTGCTTTCTGATATGTTTTTATTCCAATGGATCTTCTGTTGCAACCCATGTTATACATTTCAGACATCGACGAATGTACATCTAGTCCCTGTCTGAATGGAGGCACCTGTACCGACCAGGTGAACGGCTATACCTGTACCTGCGTGCCTGGATGGACCGGCCAAGTCTGCACTATCAGTAAGGAACACCCTTACAATTTAGATGAATACGTTAATAAGTTTTCCTTGAACAAACAGTACCTAAAGAGGAGATTATTTTTAAATTGTTGCTTAACTTATAGGGGTTGTTTTAATATTTATGAGTATTTTGGTGAATTGCACGGCAATTTTTTTTGTTGAAGTAAACAATTTTTCATGACTGAAAATTGAGGCTTTAATATACAGCATAATTTTATAGCTAATACCCTCAAACCGTTGATTCAAAATTATTGTATAATTTTGATTCATTTTAATTATACAAATTTGTTCTAGTAATACAGGTATTTATCAAACAGATAGAGGGTGTGAATTGTTATTACTTACGAGACATTTTAACGGAGATACCTTTCGTTATGTATACCGTGCCCTTCGGCATATTCTAGATATTTATGATCTGCAGCATTATTTGTATGTCTATCTCTAGTGTTAGTTTGTGTTTATTAATGTTTAAACCAAATAATATTGATATACAGTTTGTCTCAAAAAGAATGATACAGTCAGGAATAAAGAATATTAAAATGTGATAATAAGAACAAATCTGTATGTCAGTGGGTACCATAGTTAGGAGGAAGGGTTGTGCTAAGGATGCTCTTTGTTAGACCCTTTCACTTCAGCGGATACCGCATTTTATCTGATTGTATATACGTATATATACAAAAACAATTGTGCCGTTTTTCGTGCATGCACTGAAAAAGGAAATGGACATTTGTTAACACATTTGGTCTTTTCACTAAGAAGTATGGTATATAATAAAGATGTGATAATGGCTAGAGTACAATTATATTTGTCACTGCTGATGTTAGATGGATTAACGATGGTTAAATATAATGAGATCTCCCTAATAGCAAAGTTTTCTGGATAAGCTTTTCCAAATGGACCTTGCTTCAGGATTCTGATTGCCTCAGATTCCTAGTAATTTTGACAGTTATTAATGATGTCGCAGAACTGAAGGCGTTTGCCTTAATATTACTGTTATTGAATCGACTGAAGACATTGTCAGGCTTTATGTTTGAATATTGAGACCATAAAAGAGAGTTTCCTCAAGTGATAACTAATGTTAAAGTGTAGCAAAGGCTGACACTGTAATGACACGCATTATTGATCAAACACTACTTCAGTAGGCGAATCTTTGAATATTTCGTAAAGCCTCTGTTGATTCAAAAGAAGGAGTGCAATAAATTAAAATCAATTTCAGGCAATGGTAAAAACATATTTAAGCATCATATTTAGCCAATTTAATAATTAATTATTACATTTTTTACTTTTTTCTCTGATATAATTACATTTTGCTAAGTCATGTAATGCACAGTACGTAAATTGGCACAAAGTGGATTTTCGATGTACTGCAAACAAACGACCATATCTCACGACTTACTTACCCAATTAAGCTGAATTAAAAATAATCTGGAAGCCTTTTTTTCTTAAATATGACATGAAATATATATATTTTTGAAATTACCTTGAAACCGTAAACAAATATTTCCCAACTGTACCATTCTTTTTGAGACACACTGTTAATACACCTACCAAGGTGAGTCATATCGGCCTTTCGCTTCTTCTCTTCCACAAGATGTGTCAGTAACATAAATGGAACTATCCGCTACATCTGTTAACCTCCAGCTATAATAGTGAAACTCTCTTTTCATTACGTGTCTACTAAATAATGCTGATATAAATATACCAGTGGAGGGCAAATTTACGGGGCTTTCTTTATGATTTGGGGCGGCTTTATTCCTAATGTTAAATCTATCTGCGATGCGATTTCGCAGCCCTCGATTCATTTAATTTAATTAATTTTACTGGGGAGCAATGAGCTGCTGTCCAGATTACAGCAAAAGATCGAAAACACCAGGGTTTGGTTTTACAAAGATTTAAAGTTGAACTTAATGCTATGTTGGACCTCATTTCATGGAAAGCCGTTAGTTTCTTTATAAAATGATTAAAACTGTTCTTTTTAAAAGGCATGCCTTTTCATTAAGATAAAAAGGGTAATATTTGTTATAATCAAGGAGCCTTGAAGTTATTGATATAGATTGTTGTTAGAAGTCTCATATAGTTGGATTGTTTTGCTTTCTGATATGTTTTTATTCAATGGATCTTCTGTTTGCAACCCATGTTATACATTTCAGACATCGACGAATGTACATCTAGTCCCTGTCTGAATGGAGGCACCTGTACCGACCAGGTGAACGGCTATACCTGTACCTGCGTGCCTGGATGGACCGGCCAAGTCTGCACTATCAGTAAGGAACACCCTTACAATTTAGATGAATACGTTAATAAGTTTTCCTTGAACAAACAGTACCTAAAAAGGAGATTATTTTTAAATTGTTGCTTAACTTATAGGGGTTGTTTTAATATTTATGAGTATTTTGGTGAATTGCACGGCAATTTTTTTGTTGAAGTAAAACAATTTTTCATGACTGAAAATTGAGGCTTTAATATACAGCATAATTTTATAGCTAATACCCTCAAACCGTTGATTCGAAATTATTGTATAATTTTGATTCATTTTAATTATACAAATTTGTTCTAGTAATACAGGTATTTATCAAAACAGATAGAGGGTGTGAATTGTTATTACTTACGAGACATTTTAACGGAGATACCTTTCGTTATGTATACCGTGCCCTTCGGCACATTCTAGATATTTATGATCTGCAGCATTATTTGTATGTCTATCTCTAGTGTTAGTTTGTGTTTATTAA